>SJYQ01007962.1:274758-292473 GCA_006410935.1 Redunca redunca
GTTGGGCTGCAGGCCGCCGCCTCACCAGCATCACGCCCAGCTCCCCACTGCATTGGAAGAAGGCCTAGTGAGAGAGGCTGTCGGCTCAAGGGCCCCGTTCTGGGCTGGGGCAGGGAGAGGCGGGAAATTAACTAGATGCTCTTAGCCATTCTCAGATGCAGACTTCATCCTTGACCTCGTTCTTCCAGGGGCAGCCATTTCCCAGCCCCGCCCCTGCACGCATCGTCCCCACCCCTCTCTCTATCCCCTTCGCGGCCTGGCGAATCCAGACTAAGGACCGCGACTGGCCGCAGCCAGCAACCCCGCCCACACAGACGCGGCAGCCTGAGAGAGGGCGGTGCCCCTGCTTTGGAAGCCTGCTGGGATCGGCGACTCGGAGTCCCAAAATGCTCAGTCTCCTCCCGAGAGCCTCAAATCTCGCTCCAGGCTCCAAATTTGGGGATCGGACGTGGCCCCAGGGCTGTAAACCCTAAGCTTGCACCCCCAGCCCCGGTTCCAGTTGCCAGAGCTTCGGGGCGCGAGGTCTGGCCCTTGGGAAGATAAGGACTGGGAGAAGGCTGGCTAGAGAAGCCTGGGGGCCCGCAGACGCGCTCTACCCGAAGGCGGGTCCGGGGCCCTTTAGGAGCTGGGCTGAGGCCTCGCTGGAGCCCCTGGTGGCTGATCTGAGGAAAGACTGAGATTTAACTCCTCTCGCGCTGTGATCCCCGCCCTTAACACCTGGGGGTGCGAGGGCGGGTACCGCCGGGGCACGTTTTTGGCAGTTTCAAGTAGCAAGGAGATGGCGCTTGCGAATTAGGGGCAGATCACAGGGCCAAGTTCTATTGCAGGAGCACCTTCCACAGTCTTTGTCGCGGCGAGGATGGACATCTAGAGGAAGGGGATGGGGAATGCACCCCAGTCTCAGTCCAAAACCTGGGAGGTAAATTGCATCCATTTCCAGCCTCTGCTTACAGTCTGCCACTAAGACCTATGCCCTCCGCCAGCTAAATAAATAATGAATCTGCTCTCTTTTTTCTATCTCTATGGCCATCCCCTCTTACCTCACACATATCACAGTTTGTAAATCTGTATGTGAATTACCTGATGGCACTCAGGATGTAACAAAGGAGGAGTTTTCTTATTTTGACAAATCAAATTAAATCTAGCTGAAGCTCCTCCTCTCCCTGCCAGGGTAGGCAGGAACTCTAATTAATCTTAGTCACTTTCCTGAAGCCTCCCCCTGTCCCTAGGTCCAAGAGGCTTAGGCCTCTTGGAAGACACATGATGGTTGTCATGGTGGCTGCCCCAACCCAGCTAGAGGGGCACTGGAGGCCCCGTACCCCTGAGCCATGCTTGGCTGGGGAGCTCCCTAAGCCTGCCCAGGTTGTGTGGTGTTATCATTCCCCAGACATTCCTGCCACCACCCATATCCCTCAGAGGCCCCATAATCCAGACCCCCAGCTCCCCACCCTTTCTAAACACTCCTGTCAGGCCATTGTCAAAACCTACACTTTTACCCACTCTCCATCTAGGCTCATGCATTTAACATCCTCCATGGACTCGGAGAAGGCAATGGCACCCCACTCCAGTACAACTGACCCCAAGCCTGTCTCCTCACTCTATTCCCAGTAGCACCAGGGTTTTCTGCTCCCACTAGCCACTTCTATGGAGAAGGCAATGGCATCCCACTCTAGTACTCTTGCCTGGAAAATCCCATGGATGGAGGAGCCTGGTAGAATGCAGTCCATGGGATCTCGAAGAGTCGGACACGACTGAGTGACTTCACTTTCACTTTTCTCTTTCATGCATTGGAGAAGGAAATGGCAACCCACTCCAGTGTTCTTGCCTGGAGAATCCCAGGGACAGGGGAGCCTGGTGGGCTGCCGTCTATGGGGTCGCACAGAGTTGGACATGACTGAAGCGACTTAGCAGCAGCAGCAGCAGCAGCAATGGACTCAGAACTAATTCCTGGGGGGCAAGGGCTGCACCATTGTATATTCTCATTTGCAACATATGAGCATTCCAGTTTCTCCACATTCTTGTTAACACTTGTTATTGTCAATCTTTTTTATTATAACAGTGATTTCTTTGCCTATTCCAGAATCTTCCCATCTTTCTTATACACCCAATAGATATGTAATAACTGTGTGTTGAGCAGATGAATAGGAAAACAGGAAACGGCAGGTTTAAGCAGGAGGACAAGCTCAGTCTGGTACATGTTGAGAGGGACATGCTTTTGAGACAAGGAGAGAGGTATCTAGGAGACTTCTGGATATAGTAGTCTCAGTCTGGAACAGGAGTCTGAGATGAAGGCAGAGATGGGGATCTCATTAAAATGTGGGCTTCGCTAGCCCTGGGAAGTTATGTGAGGCCGTGAGAAGGGCTGCATTTACGCAGGGAGAGTGTGGAAAGTGAGGGAAAGGTCCAAGACAGAGTTTGGGGAAGCACCAACATTTCAGGGGTAGGAGAGGAAGGAGGCTCTGAGCAGAGCATACCACAGAGCAGCAGCAAGGTCAGAGGAGAACTGGAAAAGAGTCACCTTGGAGAAAGCATCAAGGAAGTACAAGTCAACAGGGTCAGAGACATGAGTGCTTCCCTATGAGACAGATTATTAAAAACATCCATTGAACAAAATGGGTAAACTGTCAATACAATTGAAGTTGAAACTGTCAATACTACTGAAGTTTTGTGATGGGTACTTGGAAGTCCATTACACTATCCTCTCAACTTTCATGCACATTTGAAATTGTCCATATTTCCAAAGTGGTTTTTTTAAAGTATCCATTGGACTAACAATAAGGAGCTTACTGGTGAACTTGGCAATTGCATAGTCTCTGGAGGGAGAAGAAACCCAATTCCAGTAACAGAGGATTTTCTCATACCTGACTTGGGACTCACCAATATTCCAGTAAGCAATCACTGGGCATATACACCCAAGTATTCTTGAGAAAAGAGAAGATTGTGTGTGACAGTCATTAATTTTTCATAGCTGTTGGTACCTCCACATAGGGACTTTCTCTCAGCAGGCCCAGCAGCCAGCCAGGAGCTCTTCCTCAAAAGGAGGAAAACTGTTTACCAAGGAGTGCCTGGCTTTGCTCCTGACTCCTAGACACTCCATTGCGGTTCTTTTCTCAGGGTTTGCCACAGGCTGACTTCATCCCCATCTGCTGCAAACACATGAATCACTTCACATCCGCTGAGTCATCAAGGCTATGAGAAAGAGCTGCCTGCCCTTCAGCCTGGACACCTGGAAGCCTTCTTTTGCTCTAGGCTCCACTTGAAGCTGGCAGCCTTACTGGCTTCTCTGTAAATGAATCAGAGCAGCACTCCAAAATGTGACATACATTGCCACCAAAATACATGGAAACCCAGCAAGTATGCTTCTTTCTTACTACTACTAGGAAGCAGAGAGCACAGCAAGTTCCTTTTACTTTGTAGGATGTGATAATGTTACATGTTAACTTTACTGGGCCACTGGGTGCCAAGATATTTGGTCAAACATTATTCCAGGTGCGTTTGTAAAGAATGAGATTAACATTAGATTTATAGATGGGATAAAGCAGATTGCTCTTCCCAGTATGGGTGGATCTCATCTAATCTGTTGAAACAGAACAAAGGACTGAGTAAGGCAGAATTTGCTCTCTGCCTGGCTGTCTTCAAGCTGGGACATTGGTCTTCTCCTGCCTTCAGACTGGAGCTAACCATCACCTCTCCTGCTTTTTAGGCCTTCAAACTTGAACTGAAACTATACCACTGGAACTCCTAGCTCTCCAGCTTACATCACAGGACTTCTCAGCTTCAATAATCCAGTGAGCCAATTCCTTATAATACACCTCTTTGTAGCCCTCTATCTCTCTATATATATCTCTATAGCTGTGTCTTCTATTCATTTTGTTTCTCTGAAGAACCCCAACTAGTATCTCTTTCCTGGCATGATCCAGAGCACTGAACACCCAGAAACTTCACTCAGGTGGCAGGCCCATATGTTCTTATGGGATTCATCTCCCATTATCAGCACATTTTTTAATCTTAAAGTATCTGCTACTTTTAACTCTCTGAATCCTAGGAACATGATGTTATCAATGTAATAGACATTCTGTGTCTGTGTTACGAAAGGATGATCAGGTTACATAGTAACAAAGAATCAGAGACTTGGGGAGTTTCAAGACAAGATGAGAAAGCTGTATTGCTGCCCCTGCCAAGAAAAATAAAGCTGCTTCTGGTATTTTCTATAGAGGAAGATTTTTTAAAAATTCTTTTTCAGATAAATGGTTTCATATTAAGTGACAAAAAATATGTATATTTGCTCCCATAAAAAGACTATACCTATTCATTCTTTAAAAAAAGACTGCACCTAGAATGGGAGCTGCTGGAATCATTATTTGGAATCATCTGAGTAAGCTTATGGTAATTCCCTGTTCATCCTCCAAGACTTATACCTTCTGCACAGACTGAAGAAGTTAAGCAAGATGCAATAGAAAGTAGCTTGCATCTCTCAAGTCTTTGATGAGGGCACAAATTTCTGTAATTTTTCTGGATTTGCACCATTACTTTGGGTTATTGATCAGTAAGAAGAAAAAGCTCGAGAAGCTTCCATTTGGCCCTTTCTACCATAATGGCCCTTATCCACAGTCTACAGGTGCATGTATGCCATAGATTTCAGTTATACTCCTTGAAACTAAAGATGCAATTGCAGGATGAGTCCAAGCACCATGCCTGGACTGAAATCAGACTCCGGTTGTCGCCTGACACTTGTGAACCTCTACACAGTAGTGTTCTGTGTTCTCAGGAATTAGCATTAGATAGACTCAAGTCCTGCTAATCCTGAAAAGCCCATGTGTTTTCCTTTCACAGAGCACAGTTCTCTGGCAAATGGTCTAGGACCCTTTGTGGAAGGTAGGCTAAAAGGAAGATTTATAGTATGTATCTGGGGTTCTATTGAAGGGCTCACTCTGAAGGGTACTGCCCCCTCTTCCTTTCAAGGGGCTTTGGGTGAGGGACCAAAGTTCTCTTTCATAATGGGTCAGATCAGGTTTTTGCTAGCAGGACTGGAGGGTTTTATTTGTGGTTTTGCTTTGTTGTTTCCGTTACACAGATTACAGAGGACTTAGAGGCTGCCTGTCTATTCCCTTTGGTCTTATTCGGCCCTTAAACGATTGGTCTTTGCTAAAGACATCTGTGGGTTAGATCTTTCTGAGTATCACTTGGCATCTGCTGTCCCAGGTGGCCAAGAGCTGCTGTGTGTGCTCTGCTCCCCTGGGATCCCATCATTTCCACTAAAATTATAGAGTGACAGTGTCTTTCACTAGCATCCCTAGCCTGCAGAGAAAAGTACTACATCAGGTTCAGAGATGCTCCCCTCACTGACGTGTTTCTCCATGCCTTGGTGAAGGGAATTTCCTCTAGGCTATCTAAGAGGAAGTTGGGACTGTGGAACTTGGCTTGGGGGGTATGTGAGTGGATCACACAGGGTAAATCCACATCAACACTGCTTCCTCCCTTAGCACTGGATTCCTTCCTCTATGTTAAAGCAAAGAATTCTGGCATTTCAATATCAAGCATAGACCTCAGCTGAATCCAGGTTTCTGTCAACCAACTAAGCAAATAATGAAAACCACTCCTAGATGCTCAAACTAGCACACTGACTCTGGAATCAGAGGTAAACATACTCACATGGATAGTCCAGCCCAGTGAAAATTATGTTCCTCCGTCCAAGGACTAGCACCCGCAGACAACATCCCCACAAACATTATCCAGACTTTTGGGTGATATATTAATAAATTAGCAAAACCTTGCAATTCTTCTGATGTGGATGCTTCTTCCTCCCCGATCTGACTCTGGAACTAGTCCCCTGAGGCAGGAAAGCATCTAAATCCAGTTATGGGACTAGAGAAAATGGGGCTGGGACATGAAGAGGGTTGGCCTCCCCTTGGGGAGTAGACTGAAATCATGCCCACGATATTTTGCAACTCCTTTCATCCATGGGTAGAGTCTCTTCCTCACACCTTGAATCCTGGCTGGCTTGGTGACTTGCTTTGACCAACAGAATGAGATGGAAGCAACATGACTGAAGCTGCAGAGCTCAAGCCTCAGAGGCTTAGCTCCTGCCTTCATCATCTGAGAATCCTGAGGCCACCACTGTGCCAGGAAGAGGATGGAGATGCAGGACCACATGAGAGAGAAGCTCAGCGCCCGGCCTTTCCAGCTAAGCCCAGCACCTAGCAGATGCAGTCACCAGAGCCAACCCAGACCAGACCAGTGGAATAACCACCCAGCCAACTGTGAAAAAGAACGAATTGTCATTTTAAGCCACTAAGTGTGGAGCGGTTTGTTTCTCTGCAATAAACAACTAAAACACTTTGCAGGATAACTTCCAAGACAAGGTCATTTCAAGGTCTTCAGGGAAGGCAGCTTGTGCTGCATGGGGATTTAGTGGAGCTAGGGGTGTTCTAAATCATTCAAATCCTCCCATATGGCCTCTAATTCCCACCCTGAGATCAGTGCCCTAAATTTCACCCGAGATCTAGCAGTGACGTGAATGCAACTGACAAACTGACAATGTAATTTGTTGACTGCAGCATCAAAGTCCCGTCTTGGTTAAGTTATATAACATAGCTTAGCACTCCCCTCCCGTTCTCAGGCCTCTTCTCCCTTCCCCTGCTGAGTTTGTCATCTCTGGCTTATACCAAGACTAGGTTAATGCACAAATGACATGGAAAAAAAAGAAAAGTCTGACCACTTCTCAGTAGGTGTATTTGAAGTGTCAAAACACTTGCTAATTCTTGCTGAAATAGCAGGTGGGTTAGCTCGTGCCTAACCACGTGGACTGTATGCCCCCCTTAGAAATGAGACACTGGAAGCAGGCATGTGGAGGAGCTGAGAAGACATGTCCATGACAGAGAGGAAGGAAGAAAGGTGACAGAAAGTGGTAGTGAAGGTCCAAATACCACCCCCTGCCAAGAGCATCTGGAGGGAATGTTCAGTGTGTGCTGCCCAGAGATGCTTCTATAGGGCCCTGGGAGCGCAGAGAGGGCCAGACTTCTGACAGGGCCCAGGGAGGGTCTCCAGGGAGTCAGTAACCTTTGAGACAGGCTTTGAAGGATGAGTAGGGCATCCATGGGCAGAGGTGAGGGAGGCATGATGCCAGCAGAAGAGGCCACAGGAGTGACAGGAGAGGGAGGGAAGTCCAGGGGAGGCATAAGTCAAGCTCTGGGGAGAGAAGGGAAATTGGAGGAGTGGGAGAGGCAAAACCAGCTAGTCTGCTCCTGCAAAAACATTCACTGAAAAAGTGAAAAAGAATAAACCATTCACTGACCTCAGGGCCTCCCCATCAGCCTCTCCTTCCAGCCCCTCTGAGCAGTTCAGCCCAGAGCCTGGCAGCCAGGCCTTCCTCCATCTCACCACTCCCCTGCGCCCACCTCCCCAGGCCTCTCACTGTGTCCCAAGCTCCTATGGCCCTTCCAGTGGCCACATCTCTCTTCATGCCGGGCCTTTTTTCCAGAATGCCTCTTCCTCCCTTTCCTACCCACCTCTAGCACTCTTCTTCCAGGGAGTCTCCACTGACCACTTCAGCTCAGCCTGATCCCCAGGTTGTATGGCATAATAGAAATAATCAGGCTTCAGGGGACTTCCTTGGTGGTCCAGGGGTAAAGAATCTGCCTGCCAAAGTCGGGGACAGGGGTTTGATCACTGGTTGGGAAACTAAGATCCCACATGCCGCGGGACAACTAAGCCTGTATGCTACAGCTAGAGAGAATCTCTTGAGCTGCACCTAAAGATCTTGCATGCCCAACTAAGACCCAATGTAGCCAAATAAATAAATATTTTTAATTAAAAAAAAATCAGGCTTTAAAGTTGTAGAGATCTGAGTTCAAATCCCATCTCTGCAGTATGATCTTGAGTTACTCGCCATCTCTTTTTAATAGTATTTCTCAGCTACATATTCCCAAAGTACCATGGGTTACTGGGCAAATTCATTCTCATTTCGTTATCACCATGACTCTACAAGGTATGTACTGTTATCATTCCCATCTTATTAGTGAGGAAACTGAAACTCATAGAAGTTCAGCAACTGGTCCAAGGTCACACAGCTAGGAGTGGCAGAGCTGGGTTTCCGGTCTGGTATGCCAGGCTCCAATGTCTCTGCCACTAAGCACCAAAGGACCCACTGAATCACTTCCTTTGAATGAGCATTTATTAGGCACCTCCTATGTGCCAGGGGTATACTGGGTCTGCACAGGTAGACAAGGGCCCACTTTCAAAGAGGTTTTGGCTGGAATCTGTTTCCTCCTCCATAAGATGCAGGATAATGAGCCCCGGGTGCATAAACCGGAGTAAAGATTGTATAGGATCCCATTGGTTACTGTGGAGAAGGCAATGGCACCCTACTCCAGTACTCTTGCCTGGAAAATCCATGGTCAGAGGAGCCTTGTGGGCTGCAGTCCATGGGGTCGCTAAGAGTCGGACACGACTGAGAGACTTCACTTTCACTTTTCTCTTTCATGAATTGGAGAAGGAAACAGCAGCCCACTCCAGTGTTCTTGCCTGGAGAATCCCAGGGATGGCGGAGCCTGGTGGGCTGCCGTCTATGGGGTCACACAGAGTCGGACACGACTGAAGCGACTTAGCAGCAGTAGCATTGGTTACTGACTCCCTTCTATAAACCAGAGGACCTCCTGTGTATTGATCGCCTCTCTCCTCCACAGCCAGCAGACCTGCACTCCCATACTTACCAGGATCTGTCACTGACCTGCTAGGTGGCCTTGGGCAGGTCATGTTATTCTCTAAGCCCCAGTTTTCTCATCTATAACTTAGGGCTACCAAGTTAGTAGTAATAGCCACCCCTGAGGGAGGCTCTAAGAATTAAGTGAGATTATGCACAGCATTGCTGGGCACACAGTTGGTGCTCAGCAGAAAGTTAATCCCCATCTCCTCACACTTGCACTCACACCCAGGACCCACACTGTGAAGTAGGGTCATCGTTTCTCTGAGACTTAACAAGCATCGTGGTGGAAATAGTCCCTTCAATGGCCTCAAGGTGGCAAGAAAGCTCCACACAGGACTGTGATGGGCCATCAGGGCACTGACAAGGCTGGCCCAACCCTGACCTATCTACCCACCTCTGCCACCTGCCCTGCCATCCCTCACTGTGAAGTGGGAGCACAGACCTCTCACCACCCTCCCACCTGTGCCCAGATGGAGGCAGGTGGCCTCAGGGCCCCCTTGGTGGCATCTGGGCAGCCCCACACTCAGCCCTGGCTGCCTTCACTGTCCCATGCCCACCTGCTAGGGGCGCTGTTGCAGGCTGAGCTTTGGGTCCAGGAGTCCTGAGTTCTAGTCCAGTCTCCCTATCTCTGAGCTATACCTGTGGGATTAGGAAGACTTCCCACCTAATTGGGCTATTATAGGGATTAAGTGGGATAACGTATAGAGACTGTGAGGTTATACATCTTTATTATTAAAATCTGGCCAGTTCCTTTCCAACCCTTCCCATGTGGCATGGAGGAAGAACTCTTCATTGACTAGGAACATTTCCCAGCTCAACCCCACTGGCTGGGGAACCTCAGGTAGATCACTTAATCTCTCTCAGCCTTGGTTATCTCATCTGCAAAATGGGAATAATCCCTACCTAGCCAAGGTGTCAGGAGACTGGGATAAAACATACATATTAAGTGACTGACATGGTGTTTGGCACATAGTAGTCAGACACAACTGAAGCGACTTAGCAGCAGCAGCAGCAGAAGCAAAATACAGAGGTAGGATCAGCTGGTATTATTAAATTCATTATTCTGATCAAGAAATGCCCATGTCACTTCCTCTTGGGATCTCCCTTGATCTCCCCATGGCAGTCACGGCTTCTTCCTCTGGATTCCCAAAGCCCTGGTGCCCTTCTAACACAGATCTTTCACTTCCTAACACATGTTTTGATTGTCTTGTGTGTGTGAGGCACTGAATTTGGGTGCAGGACGTAAATAAGATGAACAAGACATGGTCCGTATTCTCACGGAGCTTCCGTTCTAGTAGTGGGGACAGACCGTGAATGTGTCAATAGGTAGAAAATTTAGGAGCAGAGTCAGTAAAAAAAGAAAACAAAGTTAAGTAATAAAGACTTTAGTTTCTTGGGCTCCAAAATCACTGCAGATGGTGACTGCAGCCATGAAATTAAAAGATACTTGCTCCTTGGGAGAAAAGCTATGACAAATCTAGACAGCATATTAAAAAGCAGAGACATTACTTTACCAATAAATGTCCATCGTCAAGGCTATGGTTTTTCCAGTGGTCATGTATGGATGTGAGAGTTGGACCCTAAAGAAGCCTGAGAGCCAAAGAATTGATGCTTTTGAACTGTGGCGTTGGAGAAGACTCTTGAGAGTCCCTTGGACTGCAAGGAGATCCAACCAGTCCATCCTAAAGGAATTAATCCTGAATATTCATCGGAGGGACTGATGCTGAGGCTGAGGCTCCAATACTTTGGCCACTTGATGCAAAGAACTGACTCATTTGAAAAGACCCTGATGCTGTGAAAGATTGAAGGCAGAAGGCGACAACAGAGGACGAGATAGTTGGATGGCATCACCGAGTCAATGGACGAGTCTGAGCAAGCTCCAGGAGATGGTGAAGGACAGGGAAGCCTGGTGTGCCACAATCCATGGGGTCGAAAAGAGTTGGACACAACTGAGTGATTGAACAACTAACAATCGAAGCTGCTTATATAGTGAGGTTATGGAATGCTTTGTGGAGTAAACATTTAGGCTGATTTCTGGATGACCAAAAAAAAAAAAAGCAGCCTTGCAAAGATCTAGAAGAATCATTTTCCAGAAAGAATAACTAGTGCAAGGGCCCTGACACAGGAGAATAAGCATGGCATGTCTGGAACACCATGAGTACTAAGCATGCTTGTCACTGTCTCTACGTCTCCACTTCTAGATGAAACCTTTTGAGGGCAGAGATCTAATTTACTGAGTCCACAACACAGAACAGCCCTGGAGCTCTGAACAGCCATGGCATTATGGTAATAATGAGAATGAATCAGCTGGCCCTTCTGCAGCCCATTCACTTCTTGGAGGACTCCACCTAGGTTGCCCAGTCAGGCAGGGACTCCCTTTTGAGACCACCATCACCCAGGGCAGAGTTGTTGGCAAAAGGAAGCGGGAGAGGTGCCCAAAGCGAGGTAGTAAGCTGCCCAAAGTCACGCAGCCAGCAAGCAGCAGAGGTGGGCCATGAACCCAGTTTCCTCTGTTCCTCTGTCTCGCTGGCCACTGGTCTTCTGTCCTGTACATCCCACTTGCCCTCTCCCTCCCTGAGCTGTGATGTCAGGAGCCCCAAGCCTCAGAAGAGGTAACCATTGTGTATCAGGACTCTCCTCAGCTCCTGCTCCAAACCCAAGTACAGAGCAAGGACCCTACAAGCTCCTTCTTCACAAAGTCCTGCCCAGTCAGGGAGCTTGAGCCTGTGCCCTCCGGCCCTGGTGTGGATGAGGTCAGATTGAAAGGAAGGCCTCGGGGCTGAAGACTGGGATCCTGAAGGCAGCAGGACAGCAAAGCCCTGGGCTCCCGCACCAGTGCCGTCATTCCGCTGTCATTCTGGCCCTGCAGCCTCCACCTCTCCAGGGAAGCCAGAGCCACAATTCCCAGAGTCAGCACACAGTGGGCCTGCCACACAGTATTACCTCATTATCTGCCAGGATCTGGGGGCCTGACAAAGACTATTAGTAGCAAAAAGGGCTTAACAGAAGGAGCCCTTGTCCCCAGGGAAAAATGACATGGTAACCTCTGATCCAGTCACATTCCATGATCCAACAAAATTTCACTGGAAAAGTTTTATTGAAAAAAAAAATTGTACAAATAAGTTCTTGGTTTGACAGCAACAAAGGCTCATTTCCCCACTTTCCTCCCCATTTTTGAAAATCTATAAAAGGAAAAAAACAATTTTCATCCCCATGATGCCTGACCAGAGTCTGCCCAAACCCACCCCCCTCCATGAGCTATTTCTTAACCCCCTCTCTGGGGTCACTCACTGTGGGAGTACCTGTCCCAAGGGCTGCAGCACCTAGTTTTATAGATGAGGGAAGTTAGGAGAAGATTGGGAGGGGGCTGAGGTGGTGGTCATGTCAGGAAGAGGGCCCCCATTCCATGAGGGCTTGGCTGAACCCCCAGCTTGATTCCATCTCACAGATGAGCAAGCATTGGGCTATAAATATGAACACTGTTTGAGGCAGGCTGGATCCCAGGACTGAGAGCGGGGCTCGACGACTACCGCCCAGCTCCCATGGGACACGGGGTCTCTGGGCTCAGCATCATGACACCTGGGGGACCGTGTCCAAGCAGAGTGAATCCAGGCCGGGAAGGGCTGCTCAGACACACAGGAAGCCCCGTTTTCCCACCCCCACCCCAGACTATCCAAGGTCGGTACCTCAGCTCCCCCACCCCCGTAGCACCCATGTGTCTCAGGAGCCTCCCACTGCCCCCTGCCATCCCACACCCACCCTGGGGCCCTACAACTCGTCTCGCATCTTGTCGCCCTTGGGCCGGACCAGGCGCCCGATGAACAGCAGAGAGCCACTCTGGGTGTCTCGGACCAGGAAGATGAAGGGGTGGTCGGCGTAGAAGAGCTTGGGGCTGCGCAGCTCCTCACGCCCGTAGATGTCCTGGTCGAAGGGGTTGCCGTCCGTGTCCCACTCGAAGGCAGCGGCGTGGAACACGCTGGCCAGGTACAGGTCCTTCTTGCCCGACATGCGAGACAGGTCTGCCTTGTTCTTGTCGATGGCCTCGGTCAGACCCAGCCCAGCCAAGTGTTTCTGCAGAACCAGGTGGACGATGGTGAGGCCATGGTAGGCAAAGTTCCTAGACCCTTACTCTCTACCCACACCACCCACTGTCTCTCCTCTTCTCTGAGCAGAAGTTACCATTCCCTGGCCACCTTCTGTGTGCCAGACATGGTGTGGAAACTGCAAACCACTTTCCTAATTCACGACAGCCCTGCAAGAGCTTCCAATCACCACTTCACAGATGAGGAAACCAAGACTCAGGGGGAAAAGGCAGAATATATGCCTGGACCTGCTGAGCAATCTTGGCCTGTGGTATGAGTGGTAGACAGCCAGCGTCGGACTCCCCTGGGGGCTTATATGAAACGCACGTTTCCTGATCCAGCCCAGAGCCTCTGAATCACAGTGTCTGCGAGTGGACCAGGAACCCTTCTTAACCAACTCTCCAGGTAATTCTTGACACACTCACGTTCGAGAAAGACTGACCTAAGGACAGCTCTGACCACATCACTCTGGGGCTTAAAACCTTTCCAGAGTGATATGAAAGCTGGGATTTGCTTCAAGATAATCTGATGGGTGTGATAGCTGATGTTGAGTGATGGATACATGAGGGTTCCTTAATCTATTTTTAATATATGTTAATGTATTTCCATAGAATTTCAAAAGTTAACACACACACACATTCTCTCTCTCTCTTTCCAAGGTTCTGCACAGCCCCTAGAAGCCAAGGACAAGATCTTTCCTAGGAACTGTGCTTGCATCACAGTTTCACCCCCTAGCATGTACCACTCTGCTCTCAATTCAACAGCTTCCCTGAAACTGCCTCCTCAATAGCGTCTTTGTGTCTACCCTGTCTCTGTAAGGCCCTTTAGATACCACGTCTTCTGGGGAGCCTTCCCAGCCCCACAAGACTGGAGCCACGCAGCCCTGGCCTCGCTCTATCAGTGTGTGGTCCTGTCGTCTCCCCAACCTGGCTCAGTGCTCCCTCAAAGCAGGGACCAAGTTCGGGGCTCACCCTGCTCTCAGTGCAGAGGCGGTAAAGAACTGTCGGCTGAGTGAACAGCAGGCCTCAGGGCCCAGCTTCTGGAGGACAGTGCACTTCCCCAGCATGGCCAAACCGGCCTGATACCCAGGGGCCTGAGAGTCCAGGTGTCCTGAGAGAGGCATTCAAGGCCCATCTATTCCAGTCCCCATGACTGCACAAATTACCCACTTGGAATTTTCCACCTCAATCTACTATAGGGTGGTAGATAGTGTGTCCACCCAGGGTGCCAGGAAAACACGGGAGAAAGAAGAGGAGTCAGGTGATGGCAACTGCAGAACGGGCTCGGGGAGTGTCAGGACAAGCCCAGGAGGGAGACGGGTGTGGCTTCTCTCTGGAAACTTCATGCTGTCTACCGCACAGACCACACAAGTTCTACCAGTCTCCAGCTTGGAGTCTAAGCCCCATCTCATCTCAAGCTTTCTCCTCCACACTCCCTCAGCAGCAATTCTGAATCAATTCTGCAGACAAGGGATCGCCTACAGAACCATTTCTGGAACCTAAGGGAGGAATGAGATGAAAGTTTTCCCTTTTGAACAGAGAAAAAAAAAATCTCTCCTGATTGACAAAAAGCCCACCCTGGGTCTTCACCTGAGAACTGTAGCCCCAGCACTTACTAGCCAGGGTAACCTGAGCAAGTCACTGCTTCTCTCTGAGCTGCTGCCCACCACCCAGGGTGGTCAAGAGGGGGAAACGATGCTTAGCAGGTTGGTTAAGTTTCCAGCCAAGTGACTCACAGCTGAAAGCTATTATTAGTCTTACTAGTGCATGGGGAACAATCCTCCAGCTTGAACAGTGGAGGCATACCCTAGAGACATTGCGGGTTTAGTTCCAGACCACCACAATAAAGTGAGTCACACAAATTTTTTGCTTTCCCGATGCATATAAACGTTATGTTTGCACTATAGTCTATTAAGTCTACAACAGCATTATCTCTTAAAACAATATATATACCTTAATTAAAAATATTTTATTGCTAAAAATGCTAACCGTCATCTGAGTCTTTAGGGAGCTGTAATCTTTTGCTGGTGGAGGGTTTGAAATATTGAGAGAATTACCAAAATGGGACCCAGAGACATGAAGTAAGCAAATGCTGTTGGAAAAGTGGAGCCAGACTTGCTTGATGAAGAGTTCCCATAAATCTTCAAAAATTTGTAAAAAAAAAATTGCAATAAAGAAAAGCACGATAAAATGAGGTATGCCTACACCTTGTGCCGAGAGGCAGCACAGCGTAAGATTAAGGACATGGCTTGGTGCTAAATGTCTGAGTTAGTGACTGTATGACTCTGGATAAGTTATTTAACTTTTCTGAGCCTCAGTTTCCTCATCTGTAATATAAGGCTGATAGTCCTGCCTAATATGGTGCTGAGGATTAAGAATTTAATACATGCAGAGTGCTTAGGAAGTGTGCCTGCACACAGCAGGTGCTCAATTATACTTAAGTATTGATGTTGTCACCATCTTCCCAAAGGCAGGGACCATGCCCCCCTCCCTCAGCACAGCCCAGTACTGCCTGGACACCCAGAGGGGCTCAGGACAGACCCGCTGAGCTGGTGACAGACCACCCCCCCCGCCCAAGTCTAAGCCCTGCAGGCCCCCGAGTTGGGCCTCCCCTCACCTGCAGGTCGTGGGTCACCTCCACGACTCCCTTGGGCAGGGAGATGGCCACAGCCTTCTTCTGCATCTTGCCCATCCAGACCTTCAGCTGCTCTCTGGTCAGCAGCTTTTCCAGGCGCTCAAGGGGCTCCACGTGGTGGGGCATGATGATGATGAGGCTGGACAGCTTGTGCGCCAGCGGCATCTCCACCATCTGCAGCTTCTCCTTCTCGTCATCATAGTAGTTGTAGAGACCTGGGAGAAAAGCCAAAAGGGTACTCGGCATGCTGTGGGGTGAGGGTGGGCCAGGCCCTAAGCACCCCCGGGCCCCCACATTGCCCACCTGCCCGCCCCACCCTACTCTGCAGGGCACCTACCTGTCCGGTGCATCATGGTGACACCCACGGTATAGGAACGGGTCACCATGAAGCCTCGGTTGTCCACCATCTTGTGGTGGAATCTCTCGTCCCAGTGCGCTGTAGCAGGAAGTAGAACACAAGATCAGAAATAGATGTGCTGCTCCCCTTACCCTGTTAAGACGTTCTCCCAACTGAATATCCCGGATGATTTACCCCTGCTACAGGCCTTCGTTCCAGTCTTTGGGGCTCAGCTACAGCCCACCTCCTCTCTGAGCACCCAGTCCCCTAGAGTACATGTTCCTGCTTTCGGAATGGGGACATGCTGCCTGAAGACAGGGCTCTCTACACATAGTCAGGGCCTGGCAGTTTCCACATGACAGGAAATATCTCCAATGGAGGACCCTCAGTCCAGCCACTGCCATGTTAGCCTCTGCCCTGACCCCTGCCAGGCATTTGGGCAACACGTGCTGAGCTGAACACCCCACACTCCCTGCTAGCTGAGGTTTGTGCCCCAAGACTGCCTTTAATTCTCGTCTGCAAGCCCTGTCCCTGTGTCCAAAAAACATGACCCCAAAAACCCTGCATATGTGACAGTGGCCTGAGTCCTGACCAATGTCACATCCAGACCCGTGTTCAAATTCAGTCTGTCACCAACTGGCTGCAAGACCTTTCACCGCTCCGATCTTGGGCCCCTCATTTGTCAAACAGGGGCACCTCATCCTCATAGCAGCCTGTAAGAGCAACAGTGCTGTCCATATAGGTACTCAGAAGTACACATTAAGCCCAAATCAAATCTTCAGTTCAAGATGCACTTGGACACGAGTCTGGGTTCTCTCCTCCTAGCTCAGCCTGTTTTATCACCTATGAAATGGAGGTAACACCTCCTACCCTCAAAGTTGCTTTGAGCATTAGGCATGATCACAGGTGTGGAGCCAGCTCATTACTGAGGCAGAAATGATTACTGAATTTAATTCCAAGACAATCAACAGCACTCTGATGTGATGCAACACATCCTGTGGAGTCCTTCGGCTGGGCTTGTATCTGTGTCCCATTCCTTTAGACACAACACTGTATTGTGCTGAGTCGCTCAGTCGTGTCTGACCCTGTGACCCCATGGACTATAGCTGTCAGGCTCTTGTGTCCACCAGGATTCTCCAGACAGGAATACTGGAGTGGGTTGCCATGCCCTCCTCCAGGGGATCTTCCTGACCCAGGGATCGAATCCAGGTCTCTCGCATTGTTCTTTACCATCTGAACCACCAGAAAAGCCCAAGAATACTGGAATGGATAGATCCCTTCTCCAAGGGATCTTCCTGACCCAGTAATCCAAGTGCGGTCTCCTGAATTGAAGGCAAATTCTTTACCAGCTGGGCTACCAGGGAAGCCCCAGACACACACTACACCTCCCTAAACCTAGTTTGTCATATATAGAGTTCAGTAACTGCCTCCCTCCATGTCCACGGGTTGTTGTTAATGAGGACTGGTGCCTGGCACAGAAATACTGATTGATCAGACTTGCCGGGGGCGGGGCCTCAGGGAGAGGAGACCCCGCCCCACCCTGCCCCGCCCCACTGGACTCACGCTTGAAGAACATGGCATTGACCAGCAGCGCGCCATCGGTGCGCTCCACGTCCTTGGTGACCTCGGGCAACTTTCCGTCGGTGGTCTGCGCCGCCCACTCGTTGATGGACTGCAGGGCGCTCCGCTTGTCGCGGAAGTTGATCTTGGAGTGCTCACAATTGTAGTGCTGTTTGCTGCTACGCACAAAGTCCTCTGCGAAGCTCACGGAGCTGGGCCCATACAGGCGGCTGCCCAGCTTCCAGGTGACGTTGCGCGCCGTGCTGTTGCTGAGCGAGCGCAGCAGCTCGCCCAGGCCCGCGTGCACCTCATCGTCGCGCAGCTGCTCGGCGCTCAGCACAGCTTTGGCCTGCGACGCCGTGGCCGCCTTGCCGCCCAGCGACACTAGCCCCAAGGAC
>SJYQ01007965.1:0-31889 GCA_006410935.1 Redunca redunca
TCTTACCTAAGCTTTCAAGGAATTGGTGTCAGGTACTCAAATGATAAGTCAGTGTGTCCATAGAGTTTCAGGCTATATTTAACTCTAATTTGAGAAAAACTGGGCAACAATGCATGAATTCTGCCTGTCTCCTCCTTTGCCTTTTCTTTCTTGTTTTGTCTGATTAATATTTTATAAATGGTAAGTTCTAAAATTTATCTCCTCCTTTCTTCATGAATGTAAAGTGCTGGTGTCAATTTTGGACAAAGTGTGAAATGCAGTCTATGGTTATTAGAAGTGAGGTTGCCAATGAAAGTAGGGGCAGGACTGCTTTGAAATAGGACTAATGCCAGGAAACCAGCTTCTTACTTTGATCAAAAAATCTACTGTTTATGTGGCAAACAAACCAAAACGTTGATACCAGGGACAAGTGAACATTCTTGTATACTGTGCACCAGGTAAATGTAAATGATGGTGAATCTTCACGTTTCTAACCTGAATAAAGCCCATTTGTCCATCTCCTTTTTAGAAATTTTCTTTGGAGACAGCTGGGCAAGGATCCTTTCCCTATTTTTTAACTTCAAAAGTTTCATGTTAAGTATTACAGTTTGATTTCTGTATACACAAAAAGTGATCACCATCACAAGTCTAGTTGTCACTTATCACCATACAGTTGACCCCCTTCACCATTTGTCCACCTGCTCCGCCCTGGTCCCCCTTGCTTCTAGTAACCACCAGTTGTTCACTGTATGTATCAGGGCTTTGTTTGTTTGTTTTACCCTGTTTGCTCATTTGCTTTTTTTTTTGTTTCCTCTTGTGAGTGAAGTCATATGGCATTTGTCTTTCTTCACTGGACCTATTTCATTCAGCATACTGTCAAGGCCCATCCATGTTGTCACAAATGTGAGAATTAAATTCTATTTTATGGCTGAGTACTACATATATATATATCTCATATCTTTTCTATCCATTCAGTCATTGACTGGCACTTAGGTTGCTTCCATATCTTGGCTAATATAAATAATGCTACAAAGAAGATCTCAGTGCCTATATCATTTTGAATTACTGTTTTCCTGTACTTTGGGCAATTTCCTTTTCAGTTTAGTTCAGTTTAGTTGCTCAGTCATGTCTGACTCCCTGCGACCTCAAGGACTGCAGCACACCAGGCCTCCCTGTCCATCACCAACTCCCGGAGTCTACTCTGTACTATTCCACAAATGTGGAATAGCTGGGATTTCCGTATCTACAGGCTCCTTGACACCTTGGAACCTTAACATAGGTTCAATCCTGGCTGTAACCATTTCTTCTCAGGGAGATGAAAGACATTAGATTATTCTTTCATGTATCCAAAAAATCGATTATTCAGTTTCCAATTTAGCATGAGTTTGACTCTCTGAAGCAAAGTACAGAAAGTTTATCATGTAATAGTAATTTGTCCCATCCTGTCTGCTTATGGAAAACAAGATCTCATTGTTCTTAAGGAAACACACTCTATACTGGCTAACAACTGCAACGGTAAAGGACTCATTGGCTTAGATATATAATTAACATGAGTTTATTCTTTCTAGTCATTTCAGTCTACTGATACACATGTACTGGGTACTGCTTATTCAGTAATATAAGGTGTTCTCTTTTTCTGTTGTTATGAAGAGGAATTTCTTTAAGACTTTTAATTCACCTACAATATGAAGGAATGAATTTTTTGCCCATATTCCACACCATTTTCTAGATAATCAAAGTTATTATTGTAGACAAATTTGGGCATGTTGGCTGTGAATAACTCAATTCATAATAGGTGCAATACTGTTCTGTTAATCAGAACATTTATATATCAATAATAAGTAGATCAGAGGCTTCCCAGGTAGCTTAGTGGTAAAGAATCTGCCTGCCAAGCAGGAGATGTGGATTGGATCCCTATGTCGGGAAGGAGAAGGAGATGGCAACCCACTCCAGTATTCTTGCCTGGGAAATCCCATGGACAGAGGAGCCTAGTGGGCTACAGTCCAAGGGGTTGTAGAGTCAGACACAACTTAATGAATAAACAGCAAGAGCAACAATAAATAAATCAGAGCTTTGAACATTTGCATTCTATTATGAACAGCATTTTTAGCTCACTATTGGGATTGCAGTTTATTATTTTTATACTTTTCTGTGAATAAGTGAAAGTGAAAGTTGCTCAGCCATGTCTGAATCTTTGCTACTCCACGGAATTCTCTAGGCCAGAATACTGGAGTGGGTAGCCTTTCCCTTCTCCAGGGGATCTTCCCAACCCAGAGATCCAACCCAGGTCTCCCACATTGCAGGCGATTCTTTATCAGCTCAGCCACAAGGGAAGCCCAGGAAAACTGACGAGGGTAGCCTATACCTTCTTCAGGAGATCTTCCCTACCCAGGAATCGAATCAGGGTCTCATGCATTGCATGTGGATTCTTTATCAACCAAGCTATGAAGGAGCCTTTCTGTGAATAGTAAATCGTTAAAATGATTCTAAATTCTTTGATACTCATAGAAGAACATATACCCAACTGGAAAGTACTTTTCCTCTGAAAAAGAGAAATCACTTATATTAAGAAAAATTTTCTGCTAGGTGATGGGTGCTGAAATCCCTTGTCATACGTTTGCTTGATGAGTATTAATTAATGAATGACATTACACAAAATCTGTCATAGAGAGTGTTCAATGTCCTCAGATGAGTTATCTTAATAAAGCCTCTTGCATAGGAAATGAGGCAGCAATGAGGAATTTTACTCATCCTCATGGTTTGGACAGAATCCAGAGTCCATTTATGTAGTTGCAGGGTGCAATTAGGGTGTTTTCTCCTAGTGATTAAGTAGGAGACAAACATTCTGAACAATCACAGACTGGAACTTGACAAGGTTATAATTTTCTGTGCGCCTGTTGTAAAAAGCAGGAACAAAGGAACCAACAAGCACCTCCTGACTGCAATCTGCTCTCCTTTCCTGATCCCTTTACTCCTCACCTTAACTCATTTCCAGGGCACCAGATTATAATCTTGTTCAACTTTCTTCTTTTGCTTCTAAGTAGACTTTGTGTCCTCCAGGAACAAAGAAAATTCCTTCTGAAATACTTTTCATCAAAAGCTCTGAGAGGTGCTTAAGCTCAGCCTAACAGTAATTGACAGATGCCTCTTCATTCTGGAACAAGAAAACTTCCTTCTTTCTCTCTGTGAAGTCCTATCAGGGAAAGTGGAGAAATCCAATGGAAAGAAGCTGCTAGAAGGGAAGGTCCAGCTATGATTCTTTTGGAGGAAGTCTGAAAACATAGGGTTGAGACACAGAATAACAGACATGGAGTCAGGAGTCTAGTTTTAGTCCCAGTTCTGATCACCTCTATGTGTGACTTGTGGGAAGTCCCTTAAATCCATTGGACTCAACCTCAACATCTATCTGTTCAGTGAAGGGGTTGGCAGGCATGAACGCTATGTGGTTCCTTTAGCAGCAGTAGGACAAATCGTGATCCATCTAACAACAATGCAAAATGAAAAGTTTAATTATGATGAGAAGCAGGGATTCCTCTGCACACTGGGTTCTATGGATAAAAACACATACATAGCAAATCAACTGCCCATTAATGAGTTAAGTACGCATTGATCAGAGTTTTGAACTCTTCATGAATTCTCGATTCCCTGAGAGCTGAGTATGTGAAAATATAGAAACAGAAGTTTTTGTTTGTACTTATAAATTAAAATCAGGCTTGCTTTATCAATATGAGCTAAGACATTTTTGTAACTTGTAAAATGGTCAAGGGAGACTGAAAGTCAAACTTTCAGTGACGCTGCCAGTGGTAAGTAGAACTGTGATCTCCAAGCATCTTCTCCCCTGGTGTCCACACTCTGCATAGTCCACAAACTTGTGAATATGACAAATATAGATGCTGTGTTTAGACTATGTTATATGGCACAGGCTAAGCTAAGAAATGGAGATGACCCAAGTGGGCATTACCTAATCACACAAGCCCTTCGCAGGTAGTCTTCTCCAGTTGGTGGGGGAAGAGGTAATCAGAGAGATTAGAAACTGAAGAAACAGTGCACCATGGCTGTTGAAGAGGTAGAGGGGTTCCCCAGAGTCTCCATGTGAGTACCAAGCCCATGTGACCTTGTTTTCAGCTATGGTACACCGAGCAGAAACCCATGGAACTCAGAATTCCCACGAGTGGGAATCTGACCTGGGGAACGATAAGCTATTAGATGTGTATTTCAACTTGCTAAGCTCACAACAATTTGTTTTCAGTTCAGTTCAGTTCGGTCGCTCAGTCGTGTCCGACTCTGCAACCCCATGAATCGCAGCAGGCCAGGCCTCCCTGTCCATCACCAACTCCCGACTACAACAGAAAATAAAAACCCCAACTTTTAGAAAATGGATGGACTGCATAGCTTGTAGAGCCATATCACTCACGAGAATCTCGGCTCATTTTATGATAACAAGCACAGGAACCATGGGGTCAAAAATGGGGCGGCTAGGCATCACTCTGGAAGAAAGGAATCAGGAAGGATATATTCTAGGACACATTACCGCGAACTTTTCTGAAACATCTTGTCATCCTTGAAGGAGTCCCTCAAGAAGATGGCAATGGCTTCCCTCTCACAGCCTTCATGAACCTCCAGTAGCTCCTGCAGGGTATCTGTGGGGAGGCTCAGTCAGTCGCTGGGTCATCTACTCACTGTCGTGATTAGCTGCCTTCTGCACGGCTGCTGAGTTCTCATGCTCCGCCAGAGTCATTACTGCATTCTTCAAACGGGGGACTCCTCCACTGTTGATGGCATCTATGTAGGCCTCCACCAGCATCCCCAACACTGAAAGATACATGATATTTATGAAATGGGAGAGAATTCTCACCTGCTTTTTAAAAGCAGCTTTACAGATCAGGATTCTAGAAATCATTAAAATTTTTTAAAGTTAAAGATTTCTTTTCTTCTATTTATCCTTCGCCTCATTTTCTTCATTCTTGTATCCTCATCCTTTTTCTTGTATGAATCCACTTTTTTTTGAATATCATCACTGTATCTCCTATGCACTCTATCTTTTATGTTTCTCCAATTCATCACATCACAATATTGAACAAATCATCTCCAACCAAATGCTCAAGGGTCTCCCAGAACACTTTTCCCATTGTAATAAAATAAGAAGAACTGATGACACTTGTAAGTAACTTACATAATTTGGGGACTCTATTTGTAAATTAAAACATCTTGATGAAAATGTCATCAGAATTTCAGGACAGTGACACAAAACATGAAAACAAGAAGGTCTCATCTCAGCACAGGACACTGTGTGATTGCCCAGGTGGCATGTTCATGAGGCCAACCCTGTATATAAGACGTATTCATATTTGTTTCTCAGTCTCTCGGTAAAACTAAATGGATTCATGGACTACTATTTATTTTCTTCTCAGTGTAAATTCACAAAATACTTTGCATATCCTTACTCAAAACACCTATCGCATCAGACATCTCATCATCATGAAGATTTCTCTCTTTAACTTATATCATTATTGTAATAGTTTCAAGAGATTTGATAGACTGCAAAAAAACCATGTACATAGGCTTCTTTTTGTGAAGAAACATGCATTTCCATGTGTGGCATGAGCATCCATTTTCCAAGTTACATGGAGAAGAAAATACAATTACTGAGAATCCCAGAGTGCAATCACAAGTTCATCACACACACTGAGTCACAGAGACACGTGCGCTAGTGCAAGAGACTCACCTCCTCACTTGATGGTGATTCCTTCTCTTAGAGCCTTGGGTTTTGCATGGGTAAAGATATATGAACAGAAATCCTCTGATTTCTTCTGGAAATTCTCATCCAGTTGGTTATCTAGTGCTTCCTCAATATGGAGGATTAGTTTTCTGTCACTTGTAAGCCAGTCAAAAGCAAAGCATTTTCTTTTTGGAAAAAACTTTCTGATACTCTTTCTGGGCATGTTGGAGTTCTGAATTCTGGGATCCTTACCAATAGTAGTGAAAAACAAGCAATCGTGGAAAGGACAAATTTCATGTGAGGGGGTTCAAGTGTTTCATTTCTGAGATCTTTGCATTTTGGTATCTCCTGTGTCTGTAAATCTTTACTAATCAAATCATGCAAATCAATCTTATGCTAATCTACTCAGGAAATGGAAAATCACTTCTCTCTTTTTTTTTTTTTCTCCCCTGCACAGAGCTGAGAGTGAAGGAGGGCTTCCCAAGTGGTTCAGTGGTAAAAAATCTGCCTCCCAATGCAGGAGACCAGGGTGTGATCCCTGGGTCTGGAAGATCCCCAGAAGAAGGAAATGGCAACCCACTCCAGTATTCTTGCCTGGGAAATCCCATAAAGAGATGAACCTGGTGGGCTATAATCCATAGGGCCACAGAAGACTAGGACATGACCGAGTGACTAGCAACAACAAGAGTGATGAACGTACTTCTGAGGAGGCAGGGGAGGGATCCATTCCAAGTGAAGAAACTCTGATTATTTTCCTTAACATTCCATGCTGTGTAGTGAACCAACTACTTCTTAGATGTTTTTTGGGTAATAGATTTATCCAAGAAAGTGTCAGAAATATTTTTCTGATATTACAGTTCCCATGTCAGAAATGACATGTGTGCTCTAAAGTAATGTAATCATAGAAGTAAAGATATTTATGATATTGCTGGGAAGATAACCTATGGAGACAAATTATTCTCAGGACATAAAGAAAAGCTTTATAAATCAGGGTAAGAGTGTATACATACTATCAAGAGATCACTTTAGCATATACCATCCTGTAGTAAGGATAGCCTAAATGAAACTTGGAGATGTCATCCATCTCCTGTATCATTTTATATTATGACTTATAGCATCATAGAAGATGGTTCTGGGCATATCTATCATTAAGTAGTTATTGAAAGGGTGAATAAATGATTAAATATGCAAAATTAATAATGCTTTTAGGTACCAGCAATTATATTCTCTGCTAAAAAAATCTGAGTAACTATCTTTTTATTTTAACATGACATGCACTGTGTAAGTTCAAGAATGATGAGTGTGATGTTATGAGAAAGAGCATTTAGGAACCAGACAGTCTTATTGGAAGGACAGTCTTACTGGAAGGACAGTCTTACTGGAAGGACATGTATCCCCTGAACTCTTTAGTGTATAAGCAGCCTGTCTATGAAGGAGTTATCTGTGTAGGCTAGTAACATACATTGTGTGAAATGTATGTCAAAAATTAGTCCTTTTGTTTACCTTACGATTCCGTTTATCTTATTCATAGATTATCTTACTCAACTAGGAGAGGAGAAGCACTCAATATATAATACACATGTCAGCCTTTCTTTTTCTTGGTACCCATTTCTCTAATATTGGATTCTAAACTTCCTCTGTGAGCTTACACTCTGGTCAATGGGGTTTCCAAGTAACAGCAATGATAAAGCCACACCTACATTTCATTCACCAGGCGCCATTAGCATGGCCTCAATCCAGCCCCAAATCAAGATTGACATCACGTGCTCTTTTTTTGGACTCTGTGGGAGAGGGCGAGGGTGGGATGATATGGGAGAATGTCACTGAAACATATAAAATATCATATGTGAAATGAATCGCCAGTCCAGGTTTGATGCATGATACAGGGTGTCATGCATCTTATTATTATTAATGTCAGGCTCTTTTTAAATTAATTAATTAATTTTACTTTACAATATTGTATTGGTTTTGCCATACATTGAATTGAATCCGCCACGAGTGTACATGTGTTCCCCATCCTGAACCCCCCTCCTTCCCCCCTCCGCATTCCATCCCTCTGCGTCATCCCAGTGCACCAGCCCCGAGCATTCTGTTCAGTCGCTCAGTCGTGTCCAACTCTTTGCAACCCCATGAATCACAGCACGCCAGGCCTCCCTGTCTATCACCATCTCCCGGAGTTCACTCAGACTCACGTCCATCGAGTCCGTGATGCCATCCAGCCATCTCATCTTCTGCTGTCCCCTTCTCTTCCTGCCCCCAATCTCTCCCAGCATCAGAGTCTTTTCCAATGAGTCAACTCTTTGCATGAGGTGTCCAAAGTACTGGAGCTTCAGCTTTAGCATCATTCCTTCCAAAGAAATCCCAGGGTTGATCTCCTTCAGAATGGACTGGTTGGATCTCCTTGCAGTCCAAGGGACTCTCAAGAGTCTTCTCCAACACCACAGTTCAAACGCATCAATTCTTCGGTGCTCAGCCTTATTCACAGTCCAACTCTCACATCCATACATGACCACAGGAAAAACCATAGCCTTGACTAGACTAGCACTCTGTATCATGTATCAAACCTGGACTGGTGATTCATTTCACATATGATATTTTATATGTTTCAATGACATTCCCACATATCATGCCACCCTCTCCCTCTCCCACAGAGTCCAAAAGACTGTTCACTACATCTGTGTCTCTTTTGCTATCTCATATACAGGGTTATCATTACCTTCTTTCTAAATTCCATATATATGCGTTAGTATACTGTGTTGGTGTTTCTCTTTCTGGCTTACTTCACTCTGTATGATAGGCTTCAGTTTCATCCACCTCACTAGAACTGATTCAAATGTATTCTTTTTAATGGCTGAATAATACTCCATTGTGTATATGTACCACAGCTTTCTTATCCATTCTTCTGCTGATGGACATCTAGGTTGCTTCCATGTCCTGGCTATTATAAACAGTGCTGCGATGAACATTAGGGTACACATGTCTCTTTCGATCCTGGTTTCCTCAGTGTGTATGCCCAGCAGTGGGATTGCTGGGTCATATGGCAGTTCTATTTCCAGTTTTTTAAGGAATCTCCGCACTGTTCGCCATAGTGGCTGTAATAGTTTGCATTCCCACCAACAGTGTAAGAGGGTTCCCTTTTCTCCACACCCTCTCCAGCATTTATTGCTTGTAGACTTTTGGATAGCAGCCATTCTGACTGGTGTGAAATCGCACCTTATTGTGGTTTTGATTTGCATTTCTCTGATAATGAGTGATGTTGAGCATCATTTCATGTGTTTGTTAGCCATCTGTATGTCTTCTTTGGAGAAATGTCTGGTTGTTCTTTGGTCCATTTTCTGATTGGGTCGCTTATTTTTCTGGAATTGAGCTTCAGGTGTTGCTTGTACATTTTTGAGATTAAGTCTTTATCAGTTGTTTCATTTGCTATTATTTTCTCCTATTCTGAAGGCTGTCTTTTCACCTTGCTTAGACTTTCCTTTTTTGTGCAGAAGCTTTAAATTTTAATTAGGTCAAATTCATTAATTTTTGCTTTTATTTCCAATATTTTGGGAGGTGGGTCATAGAGGATCCTGCTGTGATGTATGTTGGAGAGTGTTTTGCCTATGCTCTCCTCTAGGAGTTTTATAGTTTCTGGTCTTACATTTGGATCTTTAATCCATTTTTGAGTTTATTTTTATGTATGGTGTTAGAAAGTATTCTAGTTTTGTTCCTTTACAAGTGGTTGACCAGTTTTCCCAGCACCACTTGTTAAGAGATTGTCTTTACTCCATTGTACATTTTTGCCTCTTTTGTCAAAGATAAGGTGTCCATAGGTGTGTGGATTTATCTCTGGGCTTTCTATTTTGTTCCATTGATCTATATTTCTGTCTTTGTGCTGGTACCATGCTGTCTTGATGACTGTGGCTTTGTAGTAGAGACTGAAATCAGGCAGGTTGATTCCTCCAGTTCCATTTCTCTTTCTCAAGATTGCTCTGGCTATTCGAGGTTTTTTGTATTCCCATACAAATTGTGAAATTATTTGTTCTAGTTCTCTGAAAAATACCATTGGTAGCTTGATAGGGACTGCATTGAATCTATAGATTGCTTTGGATAGTATGCTTATTTTCACTATATTGATTCTTCCAATCCATGAATACAGTATATTTCTCCATCTATTTGTGTCTTTGATTTCTTTCACCAGTGTTTTATAGTTTTCTATATATAGGTCTTTTGTTTCTGTATAGTATAGTATAGTATAGTATAGTATAGTATAGTATAGTGAAGTCACTCAGCTGTGTCCAACTCTTTGCAACCCTATAGACTGTAGCCTACCAGGCTTCTCCGTCCATGTTTCTTTAAGTAGAATATTCCTAAGTATTTTATTCTTTTCTTTGCAATGGTGAATTGTTTCCTTAATTTCTCTTTCTGTTTTCTCATTGTTAGTGTATAGGAATGCAAGGTTTTTCTCTGTGTAATTTTATATCCTTCAACTTTGCTATATTCACTGATTAGCTCTAGTAATTTTCTGATTGAGTATTTAGGGTTTTCTATGGAGAGGATCAAAAACGCAAGAGAATCCCAGAAAAACATCTATTTCTGCTTTATTGACTATGTCAAAGCCTTTGACTGTGTGGATCACAATAAACCGTGGAAAGTTCTGTAGGAGATGGGAATACCAGACCACCTGACCTGCTTCTTGAGAAACCTGTATGCAGGTAGGAAGCAACAGTTAGAACTGGACATGGAACAACAGACTGGTTCCAAATAGGAAAAGGAGTATGTCAAGGCTATATATTGTCACTCTGCTTATTTAACTTATATGCAGAGTATATCATGAGACACGCTGGGCTGGAAGAAGCACAAGCTGGAATCAAGACTGCCAGGAGAAATAGCAATAACCTCAGATATGCAGATGACACCACCCTTATGGCAGAAAGTGAAGAGGAACTAAAAAGCCTCTTGATGAAAGTGAAAGAGGAGAGTGAAAAAGTTGGCTTAAAGCTCAACATTCAGAAAACGATGATCATGGCATCTGGTCCCATCACTTCATGGGAAATCGATGGGGAAACAGGAAGGCCTGGCGTGCTGTAATTCATGGGATCTCAGTCAGACATGACTGACCAACTGAACTGAACTGATGTAGAGGATCATGTCATCTGAAAACAGTGACAGTTTTACTTCTTCTTCCCCAATCTGGATTCCTTTTATTTCTTTTTCTGCTCTGATTGCTGTGGCCAAAACTTCCAGAACTATGTGGAATAAAAGTGGTGAGAGTGGGCACCCTTGTCTTGTTCCTGACTTTAGGTGAATTGCTTTCAATATTTCCCCACTGAGGATAATGTTTGCTGAGAGTTTGTCATATACGGCTCTTGATCCCACTTCCTACTGATCTTTCTACCTCCTTGCTCCTTCAAGTTGATACCTGGAATCAACTTCAAGGCATTCTCCAAGTACTCATCTTCAGTGATGGGATTCCCATCTAATTCCAGCTCCAGCATGCAGTCCCGCACAGTCCAGATTCAGTCTGAAAAGAAACCCAAATTCAGTTGAGTCTGATACTTTGTCGGAGCTGGGAGGTGATTTGGCTCTGATCAGTTCTGTTAATTCAGTCACATAGCTGGGATCTTAGCTAAGGAGTAAATAGCACTCTCCAACACAATTTCCAGATCTCAGCCCAAAACAAGTTTTATGAATATTCCCTTTTGCCCCATTTTACTATCTCATCTGCCAACAGAATGGAGTCATGGAAAAGAAGAAACATTGTCAGTTGCTATTCTTATGAAGTCAATGAAATGTACTCGTTCAGTTCTGGAAGGATACTGCAGCTGTTCCAGGGCCTGGTGGTTGATGGTGTTCATCCTGTTGCAGACAAAGCTGATGCTCAGGAACTTGGCCAGGGCAAAGATCCACGTGTCATTCTTGGAGTTCCCCTAGAAACTACATTACAGCATGAGGATGCTACCCCTCATGCTCTCATTCAGTTGTTCATTTACTATAACAGCTGTACTGTAACTCAATATTGAGACAAATGACAAATTTTCAAGACAATGTTAAATGTAACCCTTTCTGGTGAAGATATTGACCCCTCTAAGCGCTTGAGTATGATTAGCTACCAGCAGAAATGAATGATACCCTATATGTGCTTAAAATGTTTAGTACAGTTCCTGGAACATAGAAGTTGTGGGACAGTAAGTGGGTGTCGGTTGCCTTTCTAACGTTTTCCTAATATATCATGGTGTATATTAAGAGCACAAATAATATTCAGTTAAATTAATCAACTACTAAGTGTGCATCTAACTAACAGGAGACACTTATTTGCTTGCTTAGATATAAAATTTCATATTATACTCCTTGCTTTAGAGAGAGGGCATTAAAGAGGTGCAGGTATATCTGGAAACAATCTTATTGGAGATGTTTACATTCGTCCAAGACGATAAGCTGCCAGGCACAAAATCAAGTGTTATATTATAAATGGCAAAGGTAAGTAAGTAAATGTTAGTTGCTTAGTCGTGTTCCACTCTATGCGACCCCATGGACTGTAGCCTGTGAGGCTTCTCTGTCCATGGAATTCTCCAGGCAAGAATATTGGAGTGGGTAGCCATTCTCTTCTCCAGGGAATCTTCTGGACCCAGGGATTGAACCTGGGTCTCCTGCATTGCAGGCGGATTCTTTACTGTCTGAGATACCAGGAAAACCCATATGCTCAAACCAGAAAAAATACTCTGTGCATTCAGAGCAGTAGTGCTTATGTCTGACTGTAATATGATGGTATTAAGAAATAAATAGCTGGAATTTAAAGAACTGACAGAAGATGGATTTGTGGAGTTATAGAAATCATGCAGGTGGAAGGACCCGCAGAAGTCAATCATAATTGCCAGAAAGTGTGTTCAGGTAAAAGTATTACACGGTTATTTTGTTTGACTGAAGGGCTTCCCTCATAGCTCAGTTGGTAAAGAATTTGACTGCAGTGAAGGAGACCTGGGTTCGATACCTGGGTTGGGAAGATCCTCTGGAGAAGGAAATGGCAACCCACTCCAGTATTCTTGCCTGGAGAGTCTCATGGACAGAGGATCCTGGCAGCCTACAGTCCACGGGGTCACAAGAGTTGGACATGTCTTAGTGACTAAATCAAACCACCTCCAGTGATTACCTGTGTGGTAGTAGATGATGAGGCTAAAAACAAAATTCAGGGCAAATCAGGAGTGACTTTGGAATAGAATGTGTGTAAATACACACACACACACACACACACACACACACACACACACAGTATCAGGGCTTCCCTCGTAGCTCAGTCTGTAAAGAATCTGCCTGCAATGCAGGAGACCCAGTTTCTTTTCATGGGTCAGGAAGATCCCCTGGAGAAGGAAATGGCACCCCACTCCAGTGTTCTTGCCTGGAGAATCCCATGGACAGAGGAGCCTGGAAGGCTACAGTCCATGTGGTTGCAAGAGTTGGACATGACTTAGTTACTGAATCATCATATAGACTATTAAGATACTTTATACCAATATGAGCAGAAAGTAGTTTTGCTATCAGTGTGCAGTTCAGTGTGCTTTGGTTCTTTGAAAAATGCAGTCAGATAAAAAGAAGAGGGTCATGAAAATTACAGTCTATTATGAATCAGGAGACCAACTTGGGTTGACCCTAATGTGATTATTGAATACATTAAATCTGGATTTTTAAATTTAGAATTTCTGAATTTATGTACCAGCTTTTTTCTACAATGATGAAGGCCAAAGGCTTTCTTATATAGATTCAGGTTACTATAAATAAGTAGAAAAGTTTGATTACAACTAACACTGTAAAGACAAAGTTTCTAAAATTATCCCATTTACAAAGTTCTTGGTTAAAGTAGCTCATGCTTCTAGATAAGTCAGTGACAAATTCATCTTCAGAACCTAAAATGTTCCTGGGATAGCTGAAACTTTTCTGGAGATTTGAAAAATACATTATTCAGAGAAATCTTATGTTAATAGTTCCTACCTACACCACCATCAACTCCACACACATCAACGACTAGATCCCATTGATTGAATGGGTTATAGCTTTCATAAGGAAGTTTTCAGGAACGTGAGCAACTTGGATAGATTCTCACATTCTTTTCCTCTTGGTTCCCTGTACTGATAACACTGAATATTTATCTCCCCAACTCAGCTTTGGGTCTTTAACTCACTGAGATATCTGTTACACTTCATCCCCAGGATTCAAATACCCAATAAATATTTATTAACTTGTATGGGCTTCCCTGATAGCTCAGTTGCCAAAGAATCCACCTGCAATGCAGGAGACCCTGGTTTGATTTCTGGGTCAGAAAGATCCTCTGGAGAAGGGATAGGCTACTCACTCCAGTATTCTTGGGCTTCCCATGTGGATCTGCTGGTAAAGAATCTGCGTAAAATGCAGGAGACCTGGGTTGGATCTCTGGGTTGGGAAGATACCCTGGAGAAGGGAAAGGCTACCCACTCCCGTATTCTGGCCTGGAGAATTCCATGGACAATATAGTCCATGGGATTGCAGAGTTGGACAGGACTGAGAGATTTTTACTGTATCTTTCATCCCAGTGCTAAAAATAATGAAGTTTATCCCTATCAACTGAAGTATATATTTTATCAAAGAATTAATTCAAGGAAAGAGAATTTGGCCTCATCTTTCGTAATAAGATTTGCAGTTTATAGGAACATGTCCTAAAAATTGAATTGAGGCGGGAAATTGAAATGTAAGTGGAGTCTCAAGCATAAAGAATATTCCCTACCGTACCCTCTCCACATCGCCAGACCCTCAGTGTCCAGAAGGACCAGGGTGTGGTTCTCCTTGGAGGGATGGTGCACACACAACATCCAGATGCCTTTGGTTTCAGACCGCACTGTGGAGCCCAGAGGGAAATGTGCACAAAAATACAAGAATGAAACACACAGTAAGAGCAATAGTCCAGACTGCCCAGGGGTTGCTTTGGGTGAACTTGTGTGCAGATGAATGCCTGCCTGGGAGGAAGATACTTCCATTTTAACAAGGACAGAAAATCCAACCTCTATATATATTCAGAACCTTCTGAAGGAACACTTTGTTTCCCCTATTCACCTCCTGCCGTTAATGGCTCTAACTGTGTCACATTCTAGAAATAATGCAAACCGTATTAAACTTTCTATATTTATCTGACACGGATGATCCCCCATATCCTCCATCCTTTCTGATGGATATTTACCAGTGAGAAGTACCAGCAGGAGACTGGAAGTCAGGCTCCTATTCCCCTTGCTTCCACCCTCATCAACCACGGTGCCCCAGTGTCTCTGTTCCTCTACCTTGGTCACATCTTTCCTTTAGCACCATCCATTGTCTCTGATCTTTGATAATTCTGGAATTCACACATTGCTTGCTTTTTCACTCGACACAGGTTATAAAAGCTACCTGGTCATTGTTCCTGCCACCTTCTGACTGCTCCATATCCTTCATTGAATCCCTCTGCTTGTGCCCTTGAATGCGCCCCCCCACCCACNCCACCCCCACCATTAAATGTCTTCAGTTACCCTTTAAGTGGATTATCTGTGTACTTCCAGCACCTGGATTATACATCAGCTTTTGTCAGATATTTTTCCTCCCCTTCCTCTCTGTATTTTCCTGATGTCTGTTCTTCTCTTTAAAAACGGATGAATTCTTTGTTCATTGACTGAGGTGGGCATGTAACAGCAGGAAATTCAACAAGACCTGTGAGAATTGCTTGCTCTTCTTTCTGAAGTTTTAAACCCACAGTGGAGAGGATGTGAGGTATATGTTGAAGAAGCTGCAGGCAATGGATCTTAACCATACTCCAAGATTTTGACTGTCTGCCATAGGCAATGCTCCCTTCAACTGAGAATAGAAATGGATATGATCAAATACCTAGGGGAGCAAGGTTCAGCATGCTCAGGCCAATCAGCTGCCATGTCCTGTGTGTTCTGCTTAGTGTGGGTATACCACCTGAGATGATCTGTACCCCTCTACATCTTGATGGCATTTGACTTCTTGCTGATTAATACAGAGCAACCTGGGCTCCCAGTTTCACCAAGTAGAAAAGACAAAGTGCTACTAGAGTTCCCCACTGTCAGGTATTTGAGATAAAGCACAGATAAAGAAGTCATATCAAGGAGACAGAGAAAGCAGTGACCTGGTCCTGATTGTCCACCTAACTGGGCATAAGTTTAGTGTGTTTGGTTTTTGTTCTTCCTGTGATATGACTGGGGTTCAGTTCGGTTCGGTTCAGTTCATTTCAGTCTCTCAGTCATGTCCAGCTCTTTGCAACCCAATGAATTGCAGCACACCAGGCCTTCCTGTCCATCCAGAACTTCTGTAGTTTACTCAAACCTCATGTCCATTGATTCGGTGATGTCATCCTCATCTCATCCCCTTCTCCTCCTGCCTTCAATCTTTCCCAGCATCAGGGTCTTTTCAAAGAGTCAGTTCTTCACATCAGGTGGTCAAAATACTGGAGTTTCAGCTTCAGCATCAGTCCTTCCTATGAATATTGAGGACTGATTTCCTTTAGGATGGACTGGTTGGATCTCCTTGCTGTCCAAAGGACTCTCAAGAGTCTTCTCCAACACCATAGTTCAAAAGCATCAATATTTCCGTCCTCAGCTTTCCTTATAGTCCAACTCCCACATCCATATTTGACTACTGGAAAAACCATAGCTTTGACTAGACAGAATTTGTGGACAAAGTAATGTCTCTGCTTTTTAAAATGCTGTCTGGTTTGGTCATAACTTTTCTCCCAAGGAGTAAGCATCTTTCAATATCATGGCTGCAGTCACCATCTGCAGTGATTTCAGAGCACCCCAAAATCAAGTCTGTCACTGTTTCCACTGTTTCCCCATCTATTTGTCATGAAGTGATGGGACTAGATGCCATGATCTTCATTTTCTGAATGTTGAGCTTTAAGCCAACCTGTTCACTCTCCACTTTCACTTTCATCTAGAGGCTCTTTAGTTCTTCTTTGCTTTCTGCCATAAGGGTGGTGTCATCTGCATATCTGAGGTTATTGGTATTTCTCCCAGCAATATTGATTCCAGCTTGTGCTTCATCTAGCCCAGCATTTCTCATGATGTACTCTGCATATAAGTTAAATAAGCAGGGTGACAATATACAACCTTGATGTACTCCTTTTCCTATTTGGAACCAGTCTGTTGTTCCATGTCAAGTCTAACTGTTGCTTTCTGACCTGCAAACAAGTTTCTCAAGAGGCAGGTCAGATGGTCTGATATTCTTTTTCGGAATTTTCCAGTTTGTTGTGATCCATACAGTCAAAGGCTTTGGCATAGTCAATAAAGCAGAAATAGATGTTTTTCTGGAACTCTCTTGCTTTTTCCATGATACAGTGAATGTTGGCAATTTGATCTCTGGTTCTGCTGCCTTTTCTAAATCTAGCTTGAACATCTGGAAGTTCACTTTTCATGTATTGTTGAAGCCTGGCTTGGAGAATTTTGAGCATTACTTTACTAGCATGTGAGATGAGTGCAACTGAGCGGTAGTTTTGAGCATTCTTTGACATTGCCTTTCTTTGGGATTGGAATGAAAACTGACCTTTTGCAGTCCTGTGGCCACTGCTGAGTTTTCCAAATTTGCTGGCATATTGAGTGCAGCACTTTCACAGCATCATATTTCAGGATTTGAAATAGCTCAACTGGACTTCCATCACCTCCACTAGCTTTGTTCATAGTGATGCTTCCTAAGGCCCACTTGACTTTGCATTCCAGGACGTCTGGCTCTAGGTGAGTGACCACACCATCGTGGTTATTTTTTGTACAGTTCTTCTGTGTATTCTTGCCACCTTTTCTTAATATCTTCTGCTTCTGTTAGGTCCATACCATATCTGTCCTTTATTGTTCCCATCTTTGCATGAAAAGTTCCCTTGGTATCTCTAATTTTCTTGAAGCGATCTCTAGTCTTTCCCATTCTGTTGTTTTCTTCTAATTCTTTGCATTGATCGCTGAAGAAGGCTTTCTTATCTCTCCTTGCTATTCTCTGCATTCAGATGGGTATATCTTTCCTTTTCTCCTTTGCCTTTTGCGTGTTTTCTTTTCTCAGCTATTTGTCCATTTTGCCTTTTTGCATTTCTTTTTCATGAGGATTGTCCTGGTCACTGCCTCCTGTACAATATCATGAACATTTGTCCATGGTTGTTCAGGCACTCTCTCTATCAGATCTAGGCCCTTAAATCTATTTCTCACTTCCACTGTATAATCATAAGGGATTTGACTTAGGTCATACCTGAATGGTGTAGTGCTTTTCCCTACTTTATTAATTTTAATTCTGAATTTGCTAATAAGGAGTTCATGATCTGAGCCACAGTCAGCTCCCGGTCTTGTTTTTGCTGGCAATATAGAGCTTCTCCATCTATGGCTGCAAAGAATATAATCAATCTGGTTTCGGTGTTGACCATCTGGTGATGTCCATGTATAGTCTCCGCTTGTGTTGTTGGAAGAGGGTGTTTGCTATGACCAGTGCATTTTCTTGGCAAAACTCTATTAGTCTTTGCCCTGCTTCATTCTGTACTCCAAGGCCAAACTTGCCTATTACTCCAGGTACCTCTTGACTTCCTACTTTTGCATTCCAGTCCCCTATAATGAAAAGGACCTTTTCCTGGGTGTTAGTTATAGAAGATCTTGTAGGTCTTCATAGAACCATTCAACTTCAGCTTCTTCAGCATTACTGGTCAGGGTATAGACTTGGATTACCGTGATATTGAATAATTTGCCTTGGAAATGAACAGAGATCATTCTGTCATTTCTGAGGTTGCATCTAAGTACTGCATTTTGGACTCTTTTCTTGACTAGGAAGGCTACTCCATTTCTTCTAAGGGATTTTTACCCACAGTAGTAGATATAATGGTCATCTGAGTTAAATTCACCCATTCCAGTCCATTTTAGTTCCCTGATTCCTAAAATGTTGATGTTCAATCATGTCATGTCCTGTTTGACGACTTCCTATTTAACCTGATTGATGAACCTAACATTCCAGGTTCCTGTGCAGTATTGCTCTTTACAGCATCGGACTTTACTGCCATCAACAGTCACATCCACAACTGGGTGTTGTTTTTGCTTTGACTCTATCTCTTCATTCTTTCTGGAGTTATTTCTCCACTCATATCCATTAGCATATTCGGCACCTATTGATCTGGGGAGTTCATCTTTCAGTGTCCTATCTTTTTGCCTTTTCACACTGTTCATGGGGTTCTCAAGGCAAGAATACTGAAGTGGTTTGCCATCACCTTCTCCAGGGGACCACGTTTTTTCAGAACTCTCCACCATGATCTGTCCGTCTTAGGTCACCTTACATGGCATGGCTCATAGTTTCATTGAGTTAGCCAAGGCTGTGGTCCATGTGATCAGACTGGTTAGTTTTCTGTGATTGTGGTTTTCATTCTGTCTGTCCTCTGATGGAGAAGAACAAGAGGCTTATGGAAGTTTCCTGATGGGAGAGACTGACTGAGGGGGAAACTGGGTCTTGTTCTGATGGGTGGGGCCATGCTCAGTAAATCTTTAATCCAATCACTGGGGTGGGGAGTCACAATTCAGGTGTTTTAAAACTTGACTAAGTTAAGGACCTCCTCATTAAGGGAACTCTCATTACATGATATTCTCTCATGAAGAGTAAAAAACAATGTTGTCAAAATTCCTTCACTGATAAAGTTTCCTTAGAGTTCTCAAAATTCTCAAACTTTTATCCCTCCTAAACTGACCTACTAATTAACTAAGCTCGACAAAGGAAATTGTTCTCTCTTGATTGGTAGTCAAGAGTTCTTATAAAAGGAAAACAGAGATTAAATGTTTTGTGTGAAGCCAATTGGACATTGCAATATAAAAATGAGAGGAGAGAAAGGCAGAATAAATAGAATGGGAGAGACTTACAGACACAGCAATAAAGCAAGAGTCCATGGAGAGACAGTGATATAATCCTAGGGATCTTTAGAGTTTAGTGGACGGAGGTTCTAGCCCCTAACTGTGATGAGCCACTAAGCCACAGAGAAAGACGTTAGGAAAGAAATGGTGAGTGACTTTCTTAGACAGAAATGCTGAAAGAGATATAAGCAGATTGTCATACAAATTGGTAAGAAGAACAGAAGTATCCTGCTAGGAAAAAATCAACTTATTGAAATAGCAAATAAATGGCACCCCACTTCAGTACTCTTGCCTGGAAAATCCCACGGACAGAGGAGCCTGGTAGGTTGCAGTCCATAGGGTCGCTAAGAGTCAGACACGACTGAGCAACTTCACTTTCACTTTTCACTTTCATGCATTGGAGAAGGAAGCAGCAACCCACTCCAGTGTTCTTGCCTGGAGAATCCCAGGGACAGGGGAGCCTGGTGGGCTGCCGTCTATGGGGTCACACAGAGTCGGACACGACTAAAGCAACTTAGCAGTAGCAGCAGCAAGGTACTCAAATACAACATCCAGAAGTCATCATGGTGCACATAAGCCTTCTGCTTGTAGAAACTGTACATCAATTCTCTATTCTTTGTATGTTTCTGAAAAGGTAAGTATTCACCCTAGTGTGCTAAGGCCTGTACAGGTAAATTATATACACTACCTCATGGATCCTTAATGAACCCTAAAGCAACCTGTCCATGGGAGGCATGCAGTGAATAGAATGAGAACCCAAAGCACTGATGATGGAGCCTAGAGAACACATGCATTTGAGGGATATTAGGGGCAGATGGGACATGAAGGGGATGAGGAGTGACCAGACACCATCGCTGGAGTTCCAGAATGATTTGATCACTTAGTAATTGCACAGGTATTTATTGAGAACGTACCTTTTGCTGGACACTGTCCTAGGCACTCAGAAGAAAACAGTGAACAAAATGGAGACAAATCCCTGCCTTGTGGACCTCTCTTCTAGTGGAGGAGGCAGATAATATAGAACATGAAAAAACTAAATACACATATGTTTACTAGAGAATGATAAATGCTAAGAAAGAAGTGAGCAGGCAATGGTGTTTAGTATATTGGGAGTTGAGTTTACATAGAGTTTAATCGGTGAAGAACTTGCAGACATAGGAAAAATGAATGTGATCCGTGTTCTCAGTGAGAACAGATGCAGGGAATCAGTGGGAGCAGGAACAGGCTGGAGGAGAAGTGACTGAGAGAAAGAAATTGAGATAAAGATAGCCATTCTCTTTCAAATGTAACAGGACCATAGCAGTGTAAAGTAGCTAACAAAGTTATACATGTAAAAATTATTTTATCTGAAATTATAAGACTTTTAAAAACATTATTTGAACTGAGAGGGAAGAGAGGCAAGCAATGTATATTCTAAGGTCTACTTAGATATGTCAGAGTCTCCCAGCTGGGCCAAGCTATCCTATAAATTTTTTCATCAGCGTCATTGGGTCTCTCATGATCTCAAAAGACAGGCAGCAGTCAGAGACCTTTAACCATAATTTTGTTTTCTGAAAGACATTACTAAAGACAAGACCACCACATGTTATCATACTTAAGTAACTATGTGATGACTGGGAAGATTAATTTCTGTGGACCTCAGGTTTCTCTTCTGTAAACTGGTGACATGAAGAGTAAAGTCCATTTGTCATTAGGGTCATTCAGTTCAGTTCGGTCGCTCAGTCATGTCCGACTCTTTGCGACCCCATGAATCGCAGCACGCCAGGCCTCCCTGTCCATCACCATCTCCCTGAGTTCACTCAGACTCACGTCCATCGAGTCAGTGATGCCATCCAGCCACCTCATTCTCGGTCGTCCCCTTCTCCTTCTGCCCCCAATCCCTCCCAGCATCAGAGTCTTTTCCAATGAGTCAACTTTTTGCATGAGGTGGCCAAAGTATTGGAGTTTCAGCTTTAGCATCAGTCCTTCCAATGAACACCTAGAACTGATACTTACAATACTCTTTTTATTTTTTAAGCTGTTAACAATGTTGTGATAGTGTCAGGTGGACAGTAAAGGGACTCCGCCATAGGTATACATGTATCCATTCTCCCCAAACTCCCCTCCCATCCAGGCTGCCGCATGACACTGAGCACAGTTCTGTGTGCTATACAGTAGGTCCTTGTTGGTTATCCATTTTAAATGCAGCAGTGTGTATATGTCCATCCCAAACTCCCTAACTTTCTCTTCCCCATATCCTTCCCTACTGGCATCCGTAAGTTCATTCTCTATACAATACTCTTAAAACTATGCCCAGTTCAGTTCAGTTCAATTCAGTCGCTCAGTCGTGTCTGACTCTTTGCAACCCTATGAATCGCAGCACGCCAGGCCTCCCTGTCCATCACCATCTCCCGGAGTTCACTCAGACTCATGTCCATCGAGTCCGTGATGCCATCCAGCCATCTCATCCTCGGTCGTCCCATTCTCCTCCTGCCCCCAATCCCTCCCAGCATCAGAGTCTTTTCCAATGAGTCAACTCTTCACATGAGGTGGCCAAAGTACTGGAGTTTCAGCTTGAGCACCATTCCTTCCAAAGAAATCCCAGGGCTGATCTTCAGAATGGACTGGTTGGATCTCCTTGCAGTCCAAGGGACTCTCAAGAGTCTTCTCCAACACCACAGTTCAAAAGCATCAAATCTTCAGAGCTCAGCCTTCTTCACAGTCCAACTCTCACATCTGTACATGACCACAGGAAAAACCATACCCTTGACTAGACAGACCTTAGTCGGCAAAGTAATGTCTCTGCTTTTCAATATACTATCTAGGTTGGTCATAACTTTTCATAAGTTGGTCATAACTTTTTAATTTCATGGCTGCAGTCACCATCTGCAGTGATTTTGGAGCCCCCCAAAATAAAGTCTGACACTGTTTCCACTGTTTCCCCATCTATTTCCCATGAAGTGATGGGACCGGATGCCATGATCTTCGTTTTCTGAATGTTGAGATTTAAGCCAACTTTTTCGCTCTCCTTTCACTTTCATCAAGAGGCTTTTTAGTTCCTCTTCACTTTCTGCCATAAGGGTGGTGCCATCTGCATATCTGAGGTTATTGATATTTCTCCCCGCAATCTTGATTCCAGCTTGTGTTTCTTCCAGTCCAGCGTTTCTCATGATGTACTCTGCATATAAGTTAAATAAATAAGCACTGCATAGCAAATCCTATATAAGTATTGCTTTACAATTGACTGTCTCTGAAGACAGGGAGGGTTACTTCTGAATGAAAGTGGAGGCATGGTTTGAAACTGTAACGTTTCCCTCTCTAATTACAAGCAAGTGGGAGGACACAGCCCAAGAGGAAGAGGAGCAGGCTGGGGAGATCCAGTGGGAACAGCTGAGAGGCAGGACAGTGATTGGGGGAGAGTCAGGCTGGAGGAGCTCAGAGCTGCCCAGTGAAGTCCAAGTACAGGTTTTGGAGTTGGGCTGCCAGAGTTCAAATCACAGGGCTTATGTCACTTATTTTCTGTTGAGACCCTGAAAATGAACTTAACTCCATAAGCCACCATTTTCTTATCAATGTTGTAGGAAAAACGATAATTCCTACCTGATTTATTACTGTACAGTTGTTAGGACCAAACTGGAGCCAGGACAGGCTCTAAGGGGCAAGCCTGAGGTTTAATCTCTAGGAAAGCTGAGGCACTGGGAACTCCCACAGGCAGTGTAGCTCGACCAATCAGGGAGGTCCTCCTCTTTCCAGGACTTCAGGACAGCCCTAGCCAATCAGGGAGGTCCCCCTCAGTGTCCTACCTGAGCCAATCAAGATGAGATGCGAGATTCACACGCACGCGCACTAGTTAACCAATCATGTAATGCCAACTAACCCGCAGGACTGCCTGTATATAAGCAGCTGTGAGTCAGAGCTTGGGGCTCTTGTCGGATTCCACTGCACTGGATGAGACATGAGTCCTAGCTCGGGCTAGCAATAAAACCCCTTTATGCTTTTGCATTGCTGTGGATGTCTTATTCTCTCAGTTTTGGGGACTCGGACTCTGGGTATAACACAGTTGATAACATACAGACTCTCTGAACTTTAAAAAACTTTTCTTTCATTAACGTACTGTTTCAACAGAGAACAAGTTAGACAATGTGTTCTAATGTATCAGTGCTTTCTGTAAGCTGCAAATTGCCAAGAATTGTAAGGTATCAAAAATTCCTTCTGTCAGAAAAAAAGTGTGAATTTTTTTTAAACGTAATGCCTCTCTAAAATTTATCTTTTTAAAAAAAAATCTAGAGTGGACTGGGAGCAGAGTTGGGAGAATAAAATGATCTTTTACTTCTGTGTTATGTGAGAATTAAATAAGGGATGCCACTCATATTGAGCTGGCCAGAAAGAAGAGCTCTCATGTAATACTTTTGGAGGTCATTTATAAAAAGAACTGTCGTTACGGACCCAAAGGGAAAAAATCTTCAAAAAGGGAGTCATCAGTGACAGTCCCCAACAGGAAAAGACGTACATCGAATCTCCCAGAAGATTTGACTCCCCAACAACTCAGCCAGTGAGGACAAGTCATCACCGTGAACTCTTATTTTTTTATTTTTTTTTTTTACCAATGGACTTGTTTTGAAAATAATCTTTCCCAACTCCTTCCTTTTCTCCATTAAATAATGGTCTTCTTTGTTGGATTTGCCCATGGCTTTTCTATAGCTTGCTATTCTGGAATTAGACTTCCTTTGCTATTCCTGAATAAACTCACTTTTACTTGAAAAATAATTGCTTAATTTTAAGGTGAGCAGCTATAAATAAGAGGAATTATAGATTCCCTTTCTGATATTAAATACTGATAAAAATTTGTATAGGAGCTCTAGAGTTTACAATGTACTTTTTTTTTTCATTCAAAGTACACTGAGGTACCTCAACCAGAAACTTCAAAACTACCCAAGTAGAATGAAATAGTGTTATTAGATGGTAGAAGATGTCCAATGTTTTTCAAAGGTTATTGTTCAGGAGAGTTATCTAAAGTGAGAGTTAAAAGTACAGCAATTGTATTTTCAGCTAATACCACAAGTTATTCTGAGGCAGTAACTGAATGGGCCAGGTATTAAAATATTACATGATAAACCAACACAATTAGACCTTAACATACTATTTATTATTTTTTTAATTTTATTTTTACTTTATTTTGCTTTACAATACTGTATTGGTTTTGCCATACATTGACATGAATCCACTATGGGTGTACATGAGTTCCCAATCCTGAACCCCCCTCCCACCTCCCACCCCATATCATCTCTCTGGATCTTCCCCATGCACCAGCCCCAAGCATCCTGTATCCTGCATCGAACATAGACTGGCAATTCATTTCTTACATGATAGTATACATGTTTCAATGCCATTTTCCCAAATCATCCCACCTTCTCCCTCTCCCACAGAGTCCAAAAGTCCGTTCTATACATCTGTGTCTCTCTTTTTATCTCGCATACAGGTTTATCATCACCATCTTTCTAAACTCCATATATATGTGTTAGTATACTGTATTGGTTTTTTTCTTTCTGGCTTACTTCACTCTGTATAATCGGCTCCTGTTTCATCCACCTCATTAGAACTGATTCAAATGTATTCTTTTTAATGGCTGAGTAATACTCCACTGTGTATATGTACCACTGCTTTCTTATCCATTCATCTGCTGATGGACATCTAGGTTGCTTCCATGTCCTGGCTATTATAAACAGTGCTGTGATAAATACTGGGGTACACATGTCTCTTTCACTTCTGGTTTCTTTGGTGTGTATGCCCAGCAGTGGTATTGCTGGGTCATAAGGCAGTTCTATTTTTAATTTTTTAAGGAATCTCCACACTGTTCTCCATAGTGGCTGTACTAGTTTGCATTCCCACCAACAGTGTAAGAGGGTTCCCTTTTCTCCACACCCTCTCCAGCATTTATTGCTTGTAGACTTTTGGATCACAGCCATTCTGACTGGTGTGAAATGTACCTCATTGTGGTTTTGATTTGCATTTCTTTGATAATGAGTGATGTTGAGCATCTTTTCATGTGTTTGTTAGCCATCTGTATGTCTTCTTTGGAGAAATGTCTGTTCAGTTCTTTGGCCCATTTTTTGATTGGGTCATTTATTTTTCTGGAATTGAGCTGCAGGAGTTGCTTATACATTTTTGAGATTAGTTGTTAACATACTATTTATAGTTGATTAGTGAGAAGGAAATTGAATCATTCTGTATAATAGAGTTGTGTAGTATTTGAGATGCTAAATATTTTTTAAAACTTTTTATTTTATATTGGAATACAGCTGATTAGCAATGTTGTGATAGTTTCAGGTGGACAGCAAAGAAACTCTGTCATACATATACATGTATCCATTCTCCCACAAACTTCTCTCCAATCTAGGCTGCCTCATAACATTTAGGAAAGTTCCATGTGCTGTATAGTAGGACCTCATTGGTTAGCCATTTTAAATATTGCAGTGGGTACATGTTGGTTCCAAACTTCTTGACTATCCATTCCTCCCATTCTTCCCCCATGGAATATTAAAAATTTTTAATACAAAAATAATCCTGTTTGTGTTTTAAGATTTAAATAGTCTGTATGTTAAGGGCCTTCTTTTCTCTCTCTCTCTCTCTTTTTTTCCCCCCAATGCCCAGCAAGGAATAGTCAGGGTGCAGTCAGAGCCGGGAGGATGGGGGCAGGGGGAGCGACCCCAGCCAGTGCCTCTGGGAAGAAGTAGGCGTTGGGTCATGCATTCCTAGGAAGGACTTCAGCCCCTCTCCTCGGCAGAGTTAGGATGCACACCCCCTTATTCCATGGTGGGCTCCTTTCTGCACTCCTGGATGGATGCCAGAAGAGGAGCATCCATCCAGGACACGGTGCACAGGCTGTTGCCTCCCAGCTGCCTCAGGTCCAAATTGAGATGCTGAGCAGCAGGAGGAAAGCTCCTTGCAGGCTGCTCATCCTTTGCTCCTTCCATGACCCCTTGCCTCTTCTCCTGAAGTGTGGGCTCTGTGCTGGGGGATTTATTGCTTTTTCTAGTCAACCAAAAAGTGTTTACAAGTAAATTTTAGGAGTGTACTTGCTTTGTGTGTATTCTGCAGCCAGGGAACAATTTCTCAGCTTTCTTTGCTTATTTCTGGAGCCCCTCCTGTATTTGGTTCCGGGAAAAATGCTTCTCTTTAGAAACAGAAAATGGAGCAGGAAGTTACACCCATCCTGTTATGAACTGGGTTGATAAAAACAGAGGAGATCAAGTCTAAATCACATGGCCTTTTTTAGAGAGGTTAGTTGTTATCTTCTTATATGTTTACCCATTTAAAAAATGTGGTTGTTGCCCTTTCCTTGCTGATTTATGAGGGCTTGTTAGATTGAGCCTAAAGAAACTCTCTCCGTGTCTATAACTAGGTGACTGTCCCTTCTCTTTACGCTTTGCTTAAAACTTTGCTATGAATCAATCATTTTCTTTTAACTCATTTTCCANATTTGGGATTTCATGCAAATTCATCCTGTTCTAGCACGGATAAAGTTGATTCATTTGGTTTATTCACAAATGGCTCTCGGATCCTTTCCTTTCCAGTTTAGGGGTCTTTTGTGTTTGGGAAGTGATGTTCAAACTGTTTTGAAAGCTGAGATAGGTGTTCACACACCGGTTGGGAGAAAGAAGGCCCTGGCTCAGTCTTTTTCAAAATCTCTGCTAAAGTTTGAAACATGTCAAAAATCCCAGTGTTCACTCATCATCTGCATACTTACAGTTTGCCTTTGAATGCAGCCATTTTATCTGCTGACTTGAACACAGTTGTAATTCTCCCATGAAGCTGACAGATTGAGTTTGTTGAATATGTCACACAAAGAAGCAAGTTTGGGTCACAACCCATTCTGTGTCACTGAAATGCGCTGCCAGTGGTGACTGTCTTTCTAAAAGGAATCTCTGGAGCGGCTCTCTTAACTCAAAAACTCTGGCCAGGGACCTACCTTTAGAAAGCTATCCCACTTCTGTGTATAAGAGGAGATGTGTGTGCTCTGCATCTGATTCCTCACAGAGCTGGGCAAACAGACGTGAGCTAAGGGCAGATACTTTAATGTGGCTGACAATTTTAATCACATCATGCAAAATGTTGTTACCTTCAGGTGACATTTTTCATCTAGCCAGCATTTCTCTAGGGATAACACAGTGCATAGACTCACATTCAGAAGCGAGCTCTTCGACCTGAGCAGTGAATTGAGAAAGCCATTCAGTCATGGCAGCCACTCCGTCCGTGCATGTACCAACACAAATGCCCGATTCAGGTGTCCTGATATGTAATCATTCAAAGACTTGAATAGTTCTGTGGTGGTGGTGTTGGTTGGCAACAAAACTGCACATAACATATCCGCATGCACATCCTCTGAAAAATAGATTCCTCAAAAACAAGATTGTTGCTTTGTTGTCAACATTCATAGACTTGTCAGCCTGGACTGCATACCACCGTGACTCATTAACCTCTAACAATTGTGCCTCAGTGTCCTCTGCTGTTTCATCAGTTCATCTAGTTATAGTGCTAGCCGAAAGAGGGGCACGTGCCACCTTCTGAACTGCAGCCTCTCCTAAAAGTTCCTGACAAATGTCCTTGGCAGTTGGCAGGATCAACTCCTCACCAACTCTTCTTAGCTCTAGCATGTGGGTAGCCACTAAGAACGATGCTTCCAGTGCAGACACGTTTGATGAAGTGGTGGCCTTCAATAATTGCTTCTGTTCCGCTTGTTCACATTTTTTTCTTTTGAAAAACTGAAAAAGCTTGTCCTTTAATTCAGAGGGCCTGGTTTTTATGTGGTGAATCAGTTTTGAAGCTTTCATGGCTTTGATGTATAGCTGGTCACCACATATTATGCAAAGTGGGTTGGAGAATATGAACCACCTATTGCAATGGACCTGTAGTTTAAGTAGGACTTTTGGTATTTTCTTTTAAATGCAACTTTCATTTTGTTGGCAGTCTTAGAGTCTTCTGCTCTCTCATCATTGGGTCTTTCCCCCTTTTCAAAGAAGCTCTCCAGTGACATTTTTTTTTTAAATTTATTTTGGCTATGCTTAGCTTGTGAGCTCACCAAAACTGTGACTGAGACAAGTGAGCAGTGTGGAAAAGAGGCAGGGACAGAAGTGGTAATTAAAATAATCAGTGGGCCATGTATGGACTAAAATAAGTGTTGGACTCTTACTTGAAACCTGCCACCAGATGTACAAAGTACATCAACTCACTTGCCAGTATAGAACCTGTCACTAGATGAAGCTAATTGTCACTTGCCACTCCCTGATAGGCAATGGAGAAGGCAATGGAGAAGGCAATGGCAACCCACTCCAGTACTCTTCCCTGGAAAATCCCATGGACAGAGGAGCCTGGTAGGCTGCAGTCCATGGGGTCGCTAAGAGTTGGACATGACTGAGCAACTTCACTTTCCTTTCACTTTCACTCACTGATAGGGTTTTGATATGAGTCTGCCAGCAATTGATTTATGATGGCTCTGTGCAGTCAAACCTCTCTGCTAAAGACAATCTGAATTTGCAGTCACTCCCCAGCATCACTGCCTCAGCTCTAGCTCATATCATCAGGCATTAGATTCTCATAAGGAACATGCAACCTAGATCCCTCGCGTGCACAGTTCATGGTAGGGTTCAGGCTCCTCTGAGAGTCTAATGCCACCACTGATCTGACAGGAGGCACAGTTCAGACAGTAATGTGAGTGATGGGGAGTGGATGTAAATACAGATGAGGCTTTGCTCACTTGCTCACCACTCACCTCCTGCTGTGTGGCCCAGTTGCTAATAGGCCACAGGCTGCTATCAGTCTGTGCCTGTGGGCTGCAGACTCAAGCTCTACACCATCTCCCTGGGCAGGGAGGATCTGTGCCTCAGTCAGGCCTTAAAGTTATACTAATAATGTGTTCCAGCCCTAAGAATGCACTCTGAGAGGGAATGTAGGTTAAATCTGACTATTTCTGAGTTCCCCTGAGATAAAATGACCACATTCATGTCACAAATAATGAGATCTGCTGACCCTCTTTAGGACACTATCAAACTCTAGGTTTGAACCAAGAATATATTTACTCTAGGTGTGTAAAATGAATCAGGCAGATCTGGAAACAAATATAGCAAATTTTAGAGCTTTCAGCATCCCATATATCATACCAGGCAAAATGTGATATCTTCAAGAGCCGATGGCACTATTCCTCATCTCTGATGGTTGTACCAAAAATTCTAACGACTCTAAGACCGACGTCCTATTCATGGTGGGGCAAATATGACACTGTAATCACCACAAACATCAGTTCAGGAGCCTCGGCCATGTTATTTTCCCTTCCAAACTCTAACACTGCAGAAGGTGCTGAGTCTTACAGAGGTGAGTTTTCAGCACGATCCACATGTCTTTGATGTTTACATGAAACACATGTCTGGATTTCTCTGGGATCTGACTTAAGGTTGAAGTTCTGTCCCTTTATTACTGAGAAACTAGCATTTTGTCTATCTGACTCTCAGTTCAGTTCAGTTCACTCACTCAGTCATGTCTGTCTTTTTGCAACCCCATGAACTGCAGCATGCCAGGCCTCCCTGTCCATCACCAACTTCCAAAGTCCACCCAAACCCATGTCCATTGAGTCAATGATGCCATCCAACTATCTCATCCTCTGTCGTCCGCTTCTTCTCTTGCCCTCAATCTTTCCCAGCATCAGGGTCTTTTCAAATGAGTCAGCTTTTCGCATCAGGTGGCTAACGTATTGGAGTTTCAGCTTCAACATCAGTCCTTAAATGAACACCCACAACTGATTTCCTTTAGGATGGACTGGTTTGATCTCTTTGCAGTCCAAGGGACTCTCAAGAGTCTTCTCCAGCACCACAGTTCAAAAGCATCAATTCTTCGGCGCTTAGCTTTCTCCACAGTCCAACTCTCACATCCATACATGACCACTGAAAAAACCATAGTCTTGACTACATGGACCTTTGCTGGCAAAGTAATGTCTCAGCTTTTGAATATGCTTTCTAGGTTGGTCATAACTTTCTTTCCAAGGAGTAAGCGTCTTTTAATTTCATGGCTGCAATCACCATTTGCAGTGATTTTGGAACCCAGAAAAATACAGTCAGCCACTCTTTCCACTGTTTCCCCATCTGTTTGCCATGATCTTCATTTTCTGAATGTTGAGCTTTAAGCCAATTTCTTCATTCTCCTCTTTCACTTTCATTAAGAGGCTCTTTAGTTCTTCACTTTCTGCCATAAGGGTGGTATCATCTGCATATCTGATGTTACTGATAATTCTGCTGTCAATCTTGATTCCAGCTTGTGCTTCTTGCAGCCTAGTATTTCTCATAATGTACTCTGCATATACGTTAAATAAGCAGGGTGACAATATACAGCCTTGATGGACTCCTTTTCCTATTTGGAACCAGTCTGTTGGTCCATGTCCAGTTCTAACTGTTGCTTCCTGACCTGCATTCAGATTTCTCACGAGGCAGGTTAGGTGGTCAGACTCTGCCCCTGCCCAACTAGACTTACCTTCAGCTTGTGTGCCAGCACTGCTTCCTGCTCTCTTTGAAGATTTCCTCTTTCCATCTTAAACTTCTCTTCCAGTTGGGCCATATTTTCCTGGTGGCTTCTCTCTTGGGCCTCCAGTTTTTGCTTCTCATCTTCCAGTTCCTGTGTTAGCAGATCCTGTTTCATCTCTGCTGCTTGTCTCTTGGTACGTTCCTCTGTGTCACAAAAGTTTTAAAGAAATAACAGTTATGCAGAGCTATACCTTCCCGAGCTCAAAGACTAAAATGGCATTAAATTGGTGGGAAGGAGTCTGACTGTTCCTGCTACCACATCAGACAGCCTGCTTCAGTTATGAGGTAGAAGCCCTGACTGGATGTACATAAAACCCACACTCCCCTGGTTATTTCCACATGCAGCAGAGAGGTTCCACAGAGGAAGAGGAAGCTCTGGTTCCAGGAAGTGGTTGTTCCCACACCTTCCAGAGGGCAGCACGGGAGCCCCCTCCCCCTCTGAGAGCTCAGTCCTGCCTGTACCTTCCGCGGCCTTGTCCGCCTCCTTGAGGGCCTGGTCTGCCTGCAGGATGGCTGCCTGTATTTCTGCCTGTGACTGCAGGAAGCTCTGGAGGACCTCGTTTGCCTGAGAAAACAGGAAGCAAAGACTCATCGGGCAGCAAAGACATAGTGTCTTGTTATGGAAATTACTGTTCGGTACACCTACAGACTGGACCCTATAAGTTCTTCATCCTTCTTGGGGCCCCACAGTGGTTAAAGACCCTGTAATTCTGTGCAGTTGTACAAACACCAATCCTCTACTGCTTGCAACTGTAGTCTCTGCACATTGTTTTTCTTCTAATGCTCATCTAC
>SJYQ01007967.1:0-19333 GCA_006410935.1 Redunca redunca
AACAGCCTGTCTCCTGGTTGTCCTAAGGCCCCTGCCTGCCTGCGCGCCATCCTGCCAAGATGGATGTCAGAAGACTGCTAAGAGGGAGCCTCAGATAGGGACCCAGAAGCCACCCAAAAGGTGTGCATTGAAAGCACTCCTGGTCTGGCGGTCCAGGTCTGGAAACTGCCTCAGGGTCCTACCAGCGCTGTTTCCATCACAAAAGCTGAAACAAGTAGGCTTTCTGGCTGGCAAGGACTTCCATTTGCTAGCACTCCTGAGAGCCTGGGGGAACGGTGGGTAGGATTTATCTGAACAAATGTCTCAGGAGGAAAACTTGGCTTCAGGTAGAACCCAACCCTTCCATTCATCCTTCTATCCACCCACCCATCCACCCATCCATCCACCCACCCATCCATTATCCATCCATCTACCCACTCATCTGTCCATCCACCACCATGGTCATCCATCTACCCATCCTTCCATCCACCATCCATGAATCCATCCACATATCTATCCATTCAGTTAATACTTACTCAGCTCCTACTAAGCATTCAACCGGTGCATGGCCTCCCTCCCTCTTGGATTGGTGCACTTGGAGTGGCTGGGTGGCCTGTGCCTATGGCTGGTGGCCCAGAGGATGCCAGAAGGACCAGGAAGTCAGTGCATCCACTTTGCAGGGGCACAGAGGTGAGATGAAGAAGGGGTCCTCTGTCTGGGGCTGGGGGCCGGCACCTGGAGGCCTTTCCTGCAGGAAAGGATCTCCATGTCCAAACCAAATCCCCCAAGAAATCCCTTCTCAGGCTCAGGGCTCTGGAAAACCTCCAGATAATTAGTGGGCAGAGGGGAGGGGGGCTTAACACCCGGGGAAGTGAGAGTCAGGGGCCATTAACCAGGGGTGGGCCAGCCTTCCTGTCCTGCCCTCCGAGGGCCCCAGGCCAGGAAAATGCAGGTCAAGTGGGGTGGGGGCCCTCCTGTGACTCTGGCCCAAGGTCCCTGCCGTGGGAACCAGGGCTCAGCGTTCCAAGAGCAGCAGGGTCCTGCTGCCAGACCCTCCTGCATTCCGGCAGCAGAGGATGTGCCCAGACTCACAACAGGGAAGGTCAGTGTCACCACAACCAAGGCCCAGGTGGCCCTACCCTTGAACTGGCTGAGAGCTGGCCTCATGGTCCGTCATACCTCTAATGGTCACAGAGCCTTTCTGGGCAGCAGGTACCCTGCCTGCCTTGCTGCAGGTGTCCTCTGGGTGGGCACAGTGAGAGGGGCCAGGGAAGTCACTGCGGGCAGGGAGCTGGTGACCTGGGGAGCTGGGGTCAGAACTCAGGCCTGTTCTCCTGGGGACCAGAGATGCCCCTTTAGGAAGCTACCCCACAACACACATCCCCTGGGGGAGATGAGCAAACCATGTCCGAGACACCAGCTGGGGCTGCAGTCCCAGGTGAGAAGTGTTAAGGGGACTGGAAGACTGGCCTGCTAGGGAGAGGTGCACCTCCAAGGGTGGATGACAGGCAGGGAGGGCTTCCCCAGGAGAGGGGTGTGGAGATGCTCTCTGAGGCCACCTTCATTTCCATGTCTGTTTCCATTAGAGGGATGACAGACCATGGGGCCAGCTCTCAAGGCTTCTTCAAGGACTTTTCAGAAGCATGGAATCTTTCTAGAAAAAAGCATGGAGGATATCATGCCAGACCGACCCACACTCACACTGTTACCACCTTTTTCACATTGGTTACAAGGACAGCCCTCAGTCCTGTTCTGAGTCCACTGGGATCTCTCAGTGTGACTTTGACCTTCCCCAGGTCTGGTTTGCATCCTCCTGTTGGGGTCACATGCTCAGGTCTGCTTCATGTGCTGCTTGAAGGGCATGTGCTGGTGTTGGCTTCCCCATGTGACGTTATAGGTCAGTGGGTGTGAACGCCCCAACCCCTGTTCTCACCCTATCTCCTGGGAACGGCATCTGGGGTCCTTCCCAGGTTCTGCTGTTGTGAATGATGCTAAGATGGACTTTCTTGCAAAGATTCCTTCACACATTCACGTGAGCTTTTTAAGAGTGAGGTTACTGGGCAGATGTATCTTCACCAACAAAACTTGCCAAGTCAGTTGGAGGTGTTGTGCCAAGATGGGTGACTCCAGCTGTGGGTGGCATACCTGAGGTCCCCAGCACTGGTGTCAGTGGCTGGGGTTTGGGGGGCCTGTCACTCTTATTTTGACGAGCATCTCCCTCAGGGCTTATGATGCTGAGGGTCTCTGTCTAGAGTTCAGGCACTCATGTTACTGCCTCTATAAAAGCCCCTAGTGGCCTTTACCCAATTTTCTATTGGAATGCTTGGTCTTTTTGCTTTCTGTGTTTTTTTAAATGAAAGTTTTATTAAAAGACGACATACATGCAGAAGAATGCAGAAGTTGTAAGTGTGCAACTGTGTGAATTTTCACAAAATGGGCACAACCATGTATTCAAAGCCCAGATCTAGAAACAGAATATTCTGGTCTGTCACCTTGGGTCCTTCTCATCATGACCCTGCCTTTGGTGCCAAAGGTGGTTACTATCCAAATGTGACACCATGGGTTTGCTCTGCATTTCTGAACTTTAGGAGGGAGGAATTATGTGGCAGAATAACGTGGGTGAGGCTCTGGTTTCCTGTAGGGAATAATTGCTGGTGGGTTCTTGTCCCCCTGAAGCGTCCTCTTGTTTAAATGAAAGGTTTATCCATCCATTCTAATACTGAGTTGTCTCCAGTCTTATAGTATTTTGATGAAGGGTCTTATCCACAAACCTGTGATTAACTCTGACACTCCTGTCAGGCACGAACGTGGGGTGGGCACCCTGGGCCACACGTGTCTTGGTTCTGTAGGTTCTTTTCAGCCATCTCTCCAAGGCTTTGGCCTGACATGGGTCCTTCTGGCAGTGTGGGAGGGTTGCTCCCTGTTCTTGCCAACACTTGCCTTGTCAGTCTTTCCAAGTGAGCCAAGCCAGAATAGCTCATGGTGGATAGCTCACGGTGGTCTAAATTTGTGTTTTCCTGAAGGCTGAGACAGCTGGGACTGTTTCCTGCTTCTCAGGCATTTGCTGCTTCACCTTCACGGGAGCCTCACTCACATGTGGCCAGGTTTCTGTGAAGTTTCCTGCTGATCCCTCCTGCGTTGTGCATGTTCCCTGTGGCTCCAGAAGCCATCCTTTGGTCAGTGACGCTGATGCAAATGTCCTGGTCCATGCTCTCGTTTCTCTCACTCGTAATCATCTTCTATAATGGATGGAATCTCCCTTCACAACATATAGTTCAGCTTATTCATCTCCTTCTGGTTAGTACTCTGGTGTCCTGTTCAACATCTTGGCCTGAGGAGGTCATGGACATAGTCCATGAGAACACTAGAATCTTTATTGTTTCCCCTTTTCCAGTTAGAGCTGCCCTCCACCTAGAATATATATTTTTTTGTATTGTATGAGGTAAGGGCCGAGTTTCATGTTTTTGCTGTATGCCTATCCAGTTGACCCAGCACAATGATTAAAAATACCATTCTCTCCCTCCTCTTCTACCCCATCCTCTTTGTCAGAGGCAAGTGTCTGTATAAGCATGCACCTGTTCCTGAACTCTGTTCTGCTCCATGAGTCTGTGAGAATGAGGATGAAATCAGCATGGAGTTGTAAAGAGAGATGGGCAGTGTATCAGTTTCCTATGCTGTATAACAAATACCACACCCTTAGTGGCTGAGAACATCACCCAATATCTCAGAGCTCCTGTGGGTCAGCAATCCAGGTACAGCCAGCTGTTCTCTGCTCAAGGTTGCACAAGGCTATGGTCCAGGTGTCAGCTAGACTGGGTTCCTTTCTGAAGTTCTGGATCCTCTTTGGAGTTCCTGACTATTGGCAGAAATCAGTTCCCTGTGGTCATAGAACTGAGGTCTTTGTTTTCTCACTGGCTATCTGGTAGGGTCTGGTCTCAGCTCCCAGTCCTCACTAGGTGGCCTCCTCATCCTCAAAACTGGCAATGAAGACCATCCCTCATGTCTGACTGCTCCCATGCTCCAAATCTCTTCCCCCTGAACAGCCCTGCTCCCTTCAAGGACTCATGTGAGTAGATGAGGCCCATGGAGGAAATTCCCCCTCTACTGATTTAGCACCTTAATCACACCAGCAATTAAGTTCCTACTCTTCCCGTGTGGGTTGTGTGTGTCGGGGTAGGTGACATGTTCCCTACTGTTCTACCCAGATCTGGGTAGAGGAACACACATCATTGACACAGTTTGGGCTCTAAGATGGTATAAAGAGTAGATGGAAATTCATTTGCTCTTGCAGCAATAGAATTGGTGGTTGTGAGCTAAGCCAATGACTGTCCAACCTCCCTTGCAGCTAGTTCTAGCCATGACAACTTGACCCATTGGAGTCGAAGTGAATAGATGACTTCAGAATTGTGCACTTCAGGATGTTCTGATCTTTCTTGTGCCCTCTGTCTTACACAGACATGGGGGTGCAGTCTTGAATCTTCCTGGATCAGAGAGCTATGGGTCACACCTTAGAGGTGGGGAGGACAAAATAGAAGGAGCCCCGCTTCTTAGACAACTTCCTAAAGGAAACTGCCCTGCCAGTCATGGATAGCCTCTCTCCACCCTTGGGAGAATTAAACCTTATGTGTTTAAACTACTGTGTATTTGACTTTTTTGTCAAATAGTTTACTAAGCCTATTCATACTTACAGTGACTGATGTGAATTAAACTTTCTAATGTTAGACCAAGGAGGGCATGGCAACCCACTCCAGTATTCTTGCCTGGAGAATCCCATGGACAGAGGAGCCTGGCAGGCTACAGTCATGGGGTTGCCCAGAGTCGGACACGACTGAGCAGCTAAGCATGGCACACAGCAGTGTTAAACCATTTGCGTTGCTCTGCTAAATCCAGTCAGGTGATGACATTTTTTTCCCATTTGTTTGTATGTTTCACATTATTGGATTTAATTTTTGGCTGTATTATTTATGAATTTTTTGAAAAATCTCTGTTCATAAGTGAATTTAGCCTGTACTTTTCTTGCATTGCCTTTTTTAAAAGATTGTTTTTAGATATGGACCGTTCTTTTAGTCTTTTTTGAATTTGTTACAATATTGCTTCGGTTTTAGGTTTTTGGGGGGTTTTTGGCCACAAGACATGCAGGATCTTAGTTTCCTAACCAGGGACTGAACCCACAGCCCCTGCTTTGGTAGACGAAGTCTTAACCACAGGATTATGAGAGAACTCCCTTATATTGCTCTTTTTTGATTTTTTTATTATCAAAGTGATTTTGGCTTCATTAATGACTTGGGAGGGGCATTTCTTTGTTAATTTTTGAAATTGTTTAGAATTTGAACTTTATAATTACTGAGTATTTTGGAGACTATCCTCTAACAGTGCTGTGATTCTAATGGTGTGTTGCATGAGTATATTTTGCATAATCTTTAACGGTAAAGGATTTTTGCTGATGTTTGTATTTCTTTTTTCAGTTCAGTTCAGTCCAGTCGCTCAGTCGTGTCTGACTCTTTTCGACCCCATGAATTGCAGCACGCCAGGCCTCCCTGTCCATCACCAACTCCCGGAGTTCACTCAGATTCACATCCATCGAGTCAGTGATGCCATCCAGCCATCTCATCCTCTGTTGTCTCCTTCTCTTCCTGCCCCCAATCCNGTTCTAACTGTTGCTTCCTGACCTGCATACAGATTTCTCAAGAGGCAGGTCAGGTGGTCTGGTATTCCCATCTCTGTCAGAATCTTCCACAGTTTATTGTGATCCACAGAGTTTAAAAAAGGAAAACTAAATTCTAGGGAATTCTTTGGCAGTCCAGTGGACTGAGCGATTGAACTGAACTGAACTGAATCAGTCATTAGGACTCCATGCTTCCTCTGCAGGGGGCATGAGTTCCATCCCTGGCCTGGGAACTAAGATCTGGCATGCTGCATTTTTTTTTTTTTTTTGGTGTGGCCAAAATAAAACACACACACACACACACACACCCACCAAAAAACAAACCTAAATTCTAGACCTCTTTAGGATTTCACCAGCATTCCCACTGAGGTGATTTTTCTGTCCCAGGATCCAATCCACTGTGTTTGGCTGGCACATCTTCTTGGTCTCCTCCAATTTATGACACCTTTGTCTTTCCTTGTCATTCATGGACTGCAACACTTTTGAAGAGTATCAGTTAGGTATTTTGAAGAATATCTACAAACTTGGGTTTGTTTTATTTTCTCATGATTTTTCATTTGTAATTAGCAAATGTTTGAGGGGAAATACTTTGAGGCTATACAAATATCCTGTCTGTCTTTAAACTTTTACATACTAATATTAGCTTTTATTGGTGGATCCTGCTTACAGCAATTATTACTGCTGTTTCCTAATGGTGATTTTTAAATTTCCATCAGTTCATTTTAAACTTTTTAATTGCAATGTTTCTATAAGTAAAAGTTGCTATGCTTCCACTTTCATTTATCTATTTAATCCTAAGTTTATGAACTCATGGATATATTCCCCTCTGGGTTTTAATATAATACTATGATTATTTATTAGAGATTCCTAGGTGGGACAGTAGTAAAGAATCTGCCTGTCAATGCAGGAGATACAAGAGACACAGGTTCAATCTCTGGGTCAGAAAGCTCCCTTGGAGAAGAAAATGGCAACCCCCTCCAGTATTCTTGCCTGGAAAACCCCATGGACAGAGAAGCCTGGCAGGCTCCAGTCCATGGGGTCGCAAAGAGTCAGATGTGGTTGTGAGACTATGCATGCATTTATTATATTACTCAAATTGTTTCAGTTTTGGCCACTGAAACCTCTTTTGATAGGTTCCCATGTCCTTTAGACATGCACCTCCTCCCCATTTTTTCTTTTTTTCTTTAAGACTTTTGATTATTCTGGTTCCTTTGCATTTGCATATGAATTTTAGGATAAGATTGTCAATTACTGTTTCAAAAAAAGCCAACTGGGAACTTGATAGAGATTTCATTGACTCTCTGGACCAATTAGGGGAATATTGTCATTTTCACAATATTAAGTCTTCTGATCCCTGAACATGAATGCTTTACCATTATTTAGTTCTTTAATTTCCTTCAGCAGTGTTTCAGAATTTTCAGTGTATAAGTCACGAATATCTTTTGTTAAAATTTGTTCCTAAGGATTTCATTCTTTTTGAAGCTATTATAACTGAAATAGTTTCCTTAATTTCATTTTCAGAGAGTTCACTGCTAGTGTATAGAAATATAATTGCTTTTTGTATATTGATCTTGTGTCCTGCAACCAGCTGAACTTGTTTATTAGTTCTAATAGATTGCTTACTCCATTTTCTATATACAGGACTATGTCATCTGTGAGTAAATATAGTTTTGCTTCCTCTCCAAACTGAATGCCTCTTATTTATTTTTCTTGCCTAATTACCCTGGCAATTATCCCTAGTACAATGTTGAATAGAAGTGATGAGAGCTGCCATCCTTGTTTATTTCTGATGTTAAGGAAAGATTGTCGGTGTTTTAGCATTAAGTATGATATTAGCTGTTGACTTCTCATAGATGTCCTTTATCAGATTGAGGAAGTCTCCTTATATCCCTGGTTTGTTGAGTGTTTTTTACCTTGAAATGGTATTAAATATTGTCAAATGATTTTTCTGTATTTATTAAGATGACCATGTTGTTTTGTGTCCTTTATTCTATTAATTTGATGTATTAGGTTGATTTTCATGGGTCAGACTAACCTTCTTTTCTTGGCATAGATTCTTATTTGTCATAGTAAGTTCTTTACATGTCACTGAATTCAAATTGCTTGGTTTTTTGTATGGTTTTAGTATTAATATTCATAAAGAATTCTAGTCTTTTTTTCCTAGGTTCTGGTATAGCTTTCTCTTCTTAGAATGTCTTTGTCTGGCTTTAATATCAGGACATTATTTTCTTCAATGAAAGAAAATATTCCCTCTTTTACTTTTGTAAGAGTTTGTATAGATTTATCTTAAATATTTGAAGAAACTAGAGAGCCAGGAGAGCTCATCGGTGTAGCTCCATGGACTGACAGGCTCAAGACCCAGGAAGACCTACAGGAAAAGACTGACATTCTTTCCTGAAGGTGGTCAGGGTAAAGGTGTTCCCTCTTACTAGTAAGAGGGAACACCTTCGTTCCCTCTTTGTTTTAATTCGGGCCTTCAGCTGATTGGATGAGACCCACCTACTTTAGGGAGGGCAGCCTGCTTCACTGAGTTCACTGATTCAGATGTGAAACTCTCCAGAAACATCCTCACAGACACACTCAGAATCACGTTTCACGAAATCTCTGGGCCCCCTATGGCCCACCAAGTTGACATGCAGAATTACCCATCACACCTTCCTCCTCTCTGCATTAGGTTTGGTTTGCGCCTCTTTTTCCAGTGTATTAAGTTGGAAGTTTAGCTTAGTGGCTTGAGAACTTTCTTCTTTTTCAATATTGGTGTTTTAGACCTAACTCTATTTGCTGTTTTGGATGCATCCTATAAGATTTTGGTATGTTGTTTTCATTTTTACTCTTCTCAAAGTAATTTCTAGTTCCCTTTCTGACTTCTTCATTGATCCATCAGTTATTTACAAGTGTGTTTTTTTAAATTTATTTCCATGTATTTGTGAGTTTCCCAATTTTTCTTCTTTTATTGGTTTATGCTATCATTCCACTGTGATCTGAGAACATAATTTGTATGATTTCAGTCCTCTTAAAATTACTGAGACTTGTGTTATAACCTAATGTATGTTCTCTCAACATACGTTGTGGTGCTGGAGAAGACTCTTAAGAGTCCCTTGAACCACAAGGAGATCCAACTGGTCAACCCTAAGGGAAACTGACACTGAATATTCATAGAAGGACTAATGCTGTAGCTGAAGCTCCAGTACTTTGGCCACCTGATGCAAAGAGCTGACTCACTGGAAAAGACTCTGATTCTCGGAAAGATTGAGGAGAAGGAGAAGCGGCTGACAGAGGATGAGATGATTGAATGGCTTCACCGACTCAATTGCCTTGAGTTTGAGCAAACTCCAGGAGACACTGGAGGACAGGGAAGCCTAGTGTGCTGAAATCCATGAGTTCATAAAGAGTCAGACATGACTTAGCAACTTAACAACAACAAATGTTCTCTCCTGGAGAATGCTTTATGTGTACCTAGCAGAAAGTGTATTCTCTGTTGCTGGGTGGAGTGTTCTGCAGAAGGCTGTTAGGTGCAGTTGTCTTAGCATGCCTTTAAAGTCTTCCATTTCCTTAGTGATCTCCTTACCAAATCTATTCATTATCAAAAACTGCAGTACTGAAATCTCCAACTATTATTGTGATTGTCCACTTCTTTCTTCAATTCTATCATTTTTTGCTTCATGTATTTCAGGGCTCTGGTTTTAGATACATATATGTTATAATTACTATCTTCCTGATGGATTCTTTTTATCATCAAGAAAATGTCCTTCTTTATCATACCATTTTTATCTTACATTGTGTCTCATCTAATATGAATACAGCCACTCCATCTTTTTTTGATTTCTGTTTGCATGGTGTATTTCCCCCATTTCTTTACTTTCAAGCTGTCCGCTTCTTTGAATCTAAAGTGTGTCTTTTGTACACAGTGTATAGTTCAGTTCAGTTCAGTTCAGTCACTCAGTTGTGTCCAACTCTTTGCGACCCCATGAATCACAGCACGCCAGGCCTCCCTGTCCATCACCATCTCCCAGAGTTCACTCAAACTCATGTCTGTTGAGTCAGTGATGCCATCCAGCCATCTCATCCTCTGTCATCCCCTTTTCCTCCTGTCCCCAATCCCTCCCAGCATCAGAGTCTTTTCCAATGAGTCAACTCTTCACATGAGGTGGCCAAAGTACTGGAGTTTCAGCTTTAGCATCATTCCTTCCAAAGAACACCCAGGGCTGATCTCCTTCAGAATGGACTGGTTGGATCTTCTTGCAGTCCAAGGGACTCTCAAGATTATGATTTTTAGAAATCTATTCTGCAAATCTCTGCCTTTTGATAGGAGGAGTTATTCCATTTACATTAAGTATAGTTCAAATAATATACAATTTACTGTGATCTTACTGCTTGTTTTCTATATGTCATATGTCATTTTTGTGGGCTTCTCTGGTGGTTCAAACAGTAAAGAATCCACCTGCAATACAAGAGACCTGGGTTCAGTCCCTAGGTGGGGAAGATACCCTGGAGAAAGGAATGGTCCCCACTCCAGTGCTCTTGCCTAGAGAATTCCATGGACAGAGGAACCTGGTGGGGTACAGTCCATGAGGTTGCAAAGAGTCAGACACGACTGCGTGACTAACACTTCATATCATTTTTGCTACTGTGTTTCTCTGTCACCACTCTTTTTTGTGTAAAATAGATATTTTCTGGTTCGTCTATTTAATTCTATTGTTGTTTCCTTTGCTGTATTTTCCTAGTATTTTCTTTGAGGATTACAGTTAACATCTTAAATGATTACAAGCCAGTTAGAATTGATATCAACTGAATTTCTTTAGTATGCACAAATTCTGCTTTTCTATATGGTTCTCTCTATTTACTCCCCCATTTGGTGCCATATTGTTGTGAAGTTTACATCTTTATAAATTTTAAGCCCATCAGCACAGTTTTATAAGTATTGTTGTATACAGTTGTCTTCCAAATCAAATAGAATAAGAAAATAGTTACAAGCAAAAATACACATATACCATCTTTTATATTTACTTTTGTAGTTCTCTTTATAGTGGCTCAGAGGGTAAAGCGTCTGCCTACAATGCGGGAGACCTGGGTTTGATCCCTGGGTCGGGAAGATCCCCTGGAGAAGGCAATGGCAACCCACTCCAGTACTCTTGCCTGGAAAATCTCATGGACTGAAAAGCCTCGTAGGCTACAGTCCATGGGGTTGCAGAGTCGGACATGACTGAGCGACTTCACTTGATAGTTTCTTTGTGTGGATTCAGCTGATTCAGCTTACTGTCTAGTGTCCTTTCATTTCAACTTGAAGCATTTCCTTTAGTGTTTCTTGTAGGGCAGTTCTGCTAGTGATAATTTGCTTCACTCTGTTTAACTTTTTCATTTTTGAAGGATACCTTTTCTGCATATAGATTCAAGGATGATAGCATGTTTCTTTCAGAGATTTGAATATGTGATCCCACTGAGTTCTGACGTAAAAGTTTCTCATAGATTGTTAGCTTTTCTTTGCTGCTTTAACATTGCTTCTCTCTCTGTCTTTTGGCAGTTTGACTGTGATGTGTCCTGGGGGGAGAACTCATGGGGTTTATTGTACTTGGAATTCATTGGACCACTTTGATGTTAATTATAGATTAATGTTTTTTATTCCATTTGGGAAATTTTGGCCATTATTTCTTCCAATGTCTTCCTTTTTCTCCTTCTAATTCCCGGTCTTCCATTGTATGTATGCTGCTGTGTTTCATGGTATTTCACAGTTCTCTGAGACTCCATTCATTCTTTTTTTTTTAAAGTATTTTATTATTTATGTATTTTGCTTCTTTGTGTCTCACTTGGCAGTTGGTGGGATCTTGAGCTGTGGCTGTGAACTCTTAGTTATGGCATATGGGATCTAGTTTCTTGACTACGGATTAAGCCTGGGCCCCTGCACTGGGAGCTCGGAGTCTTAGCTACTGGATCACCAAGGAAGTCTCTCTTCGTTCATTCTTTTCAATTCATTTTCCTTTCTGTTCTTCAGAATGGATTATCTCAATATACCTAACTTGAAGTTCACTGATTCTTTCTTCTGCCAGCTTACCTCTGCTCTTGAGCACGTCTAGTGATTGTTTTCATTTCAGTCATTATAATTTCAATCCCAGAATTTCTATTTGATTATTTTTTTATAATTTCTATCTGTCCATTGGTATTCTTTACATGGTGAGATGTCATTCTCATGCTTCCTTTTATTTCTCTAGACATGATTCCCTTTAGTTCTTTGAACATATTTATAGTAGCTGATTTAAATCTTTGTCTAGTAAGTCCAATGCATGGGCTTTGTCAGGGGAAGTTTCTACTGACTATTTTTTCTTTTTCTATTATGGGCCACACTGCTGTTTCTGTACATGTCCCATAACTTTTTGTTGAAAAATAAGCATTTTACATAATATAACAGATCTGGAAATCAGATTCCTATTGCCTTCATGTTTTTGCTGTCACTAATGTTTGTTTACTTAGTGACTTTCCTGAACGAATTCTATAAAGTCTGTGCCCTTTGTCACATGTGGTTACTGAAGCCTCTACTCGGTTTGCTTCAGTTCAGTTTGGTCAGTTCAGTCACTTAGTCGTGTCTGACTCTTTGCAACCCCATGAATCGCAGCATGCCAGGCCTCCCTGTCCATCACCAACTCCCAGAGTTCACTCAAACTCACATCCATCGAGTTGGTGATGCCATCCATCCATCTCATCCTCTGTCATCCCCTTTTCCTCCTGTCCCCAATCCCTCCCAGCATCAGAGTCTTTTCCAATGAGTCAACTCTTCGCATGATGTGGCCAAAGTATTGGAGTTTCAGCTTAGCATCAGTCCTTCCAGTGAACATCCAGGACTGATCTCCTTTAGGATGGACTGGTTGGATCTCGTTGCAGTCCAAGGGACTCTCAAGAGTCTTCTCCAACACCACAGTTCAGAAGCATCAGTTCTTTGGTGCTCAGCTTTCTTTATAGTCCAACTCTCACATCCATACATGACCACTGGAAAAACCATAGCCTTGACTAGATGGACCTTTGTTGGCAAAGTAATGTCTCTGCTTTTCAATATGCTATCTAGGTTGGACATAACTTTCCTTCCAGGGAGTAAGCATCTTTTAATTTCATGGCTGCAGTCAACATCTGCAGTGATTTTTGGAGCCCCCAAAAATAAAGTCTGACACTGTTTCCACTGTTTCCCCATCTATTTCCCATGAAGTGATGGGACTGGATGCCATGATCTTCATTTTTTGAATGTTGAGCTTTAAGCCAACTTTTTCACTCTCCTCTTTCACTTTCATCAAGAGGCTTTTTAGTTCCTCTTCACTTTCTGCCATAAGGGTGGTGTCATCTGCATATCTGAGGTTATTGATATTTCTCCCAGCAATCTTGATTCTAGCTTTTGCTTCTTCCAGCCCAGTGTTTCTCATGATGTACTCTGCATAGAAGTTAAATAAGCAGGATGACAATATACAGCCTTGACGTACTCCTTTTTCTATCTGGAACCAGTCTGTTGTTCTATGTCCAGTTCTAGCTGTTGCTTCCTGACCTGCATATAGGTTTCTTAGTGGTCATTTAATATTCGGACAGAGATTTCCTTCATTATCTTTAATCAATAAATCCTTGAGATTTTCCTGAGGGAACTTCAGTGCTCTATCAGGCAGGTAACAACTCTGCCTTAGTCTTCAATTCCTCCGTGTACAGAATTTCAAGGTCAGCTGGAGGTGAGAGGTTAGGGCCTTCTCAGATTTTTCCTGGGCATGTGCATACCCCTACATATGCTCATGGTTTTCTAGGTTAACAAGAATGTGTTGGAAGCCCTCCTCTAGTGCCCACTGGGTTGCTTTTTCATAGCTATTGTGATGGATATGCTGTTGCTTTTCAGACCACCACACTGTTAGGAGTGGGAAATAGGGTAGGGCAAGTTAACATGCCATGAAGCTTTCTGTTCTTGAGATTCAAGTATTTTATTGAACTAATTCTCTCCAAATTGTTGGAGGCCTAAGACGAATTTCTAGAGTCCTAAAAAAGTCTATTTTGACAATTTTTAAAAGTGTCTCCTTGCTTTTAGGGAGGAGCAGAGTTTTGGAGATCCCTACTCCACTATTCTGGAAATGCTTCTCGTAAGAGTTTAAAATTTTCCATCTCAGTCAAGGTAAAGACTGATAAGCTCCCTTGTAATACTTTTGTGTTGCCAAGTGGATTTTGTTAATATCTGTTCCTTTTATTGAGTTGTATGGGGACCATAGCTTTATGCAGAAGTCTCAGTCCAAACAGTTGCCCCTTTGGTGTCTATGGGTTTCATCCCCTGTCCTGGCAGCCCATTTCAAGCCCCTTATATCACAACCAGCATCTGGGAACCAGCCCCTAGGCAGCCACAGTGTTAGCTCACCTCACCTGCTATTTTGGGTCATGTTATTCATTTTTGTGCCCCTGAAAATTTCCATTACTCTTCTGCAACCTCAGCTCTCCTTTTGAAAGATGTGTATCATATTTGGCTGGCATTTCTAAGCTTTTTTTTTTTTTTAATAGGAATGTTCTCAGGTTATCTTGATTGGCATATTCCTGGAAAAAAGGAGCAAGCTATTTCAAAACTCACATAAACATACACATACAACCACCAAACTGCAACAGGTACAGAGAGGAAACATTAAACCATGACAAAGACAATGTGAATGTCTTGGAGGCAGATGAGAGTCTGACCTGAGTCCAGGGGTCTTCATTACCATCCAGTCCACCCATGGTCCTCAGTGGAGGTATTTGACATGATGGGAGGGAAGGGTTTAGTTAGGCTGCTGCTGACAGCCAGGACTAAGGGAGCTTCATCAGCCCTGATCCTCTGCCCATCCATAAAGGGACATAATTTTCCATAGACTGATTGTTCATGTCCTCCCCAAAATCCATATGTTGGTATCCTAAATTCTAATGTGATGGCATTAGGAAGTGAGGGCTTTGGGAGTTGATTAGTTCATGAAGGTGGAGCCCTCATGGATGGAATCAGTGCTGTTATAAAAGGGACCCCCAAGGAGCTCCCTCACCCTTCCACCACATGAGGACACAGGAGAAGATAACATCCATGAACCCAGAATCGAGCCTCTACCAGACATCGAATCTGCTGGCACTTCGATCTTGGACTTCTAGCCTCCAGACTCTGAGAAATAAATGTCTACTCTTTATAAGTCCCCTGGCCTGTGATGTTCTGCCAAGTGGTCAGTTCTGACCAAGGCACAAGGAATTTCCCCAGGAGAGGCTGGGATAAAGTTGGTACCCTGGAAGCTGATCTATTTGTATAAGGGAACTTTATAAACTGGGAATGAGGGTATTGCTGGATTACCAAGGACTCTGCTTTGGTGGAAAGAATGCATCTATCTTACAGGTTTCAAAATTCAGCAGGGAGACATGTGTAGCCCAAGGCCAGAGCAGGTGGCAAAATTGTTCAGAGGGTGTATGTCTTCTTAGGAAAAATGTTTGGAGCTATCCCACTCATCAGGACATAAGCATTGTGTTTCTCTCAGCCACATTTGAATATACACATCCACACAACTCCAGTTTTCTCTTTTTCCCTTGCTTTCTAATCATTTACTATTGTTGTAAGCTCTCAATTTAGAAATCCACAGAGGGTTGGGATCAGGTTCCAGGCATCGAGGTAACTGGGGTCCTGTTTTTAGAGAAACTTGTGAGTGGATGGAGTCGGAGGTTGTTGTTGCTTTTGTTCAGCAGCTAAGTCAAGTCCAACTCTTTGTAACCCCATGGACTGCAGCATGCCAGGCTTCCATGTCCTTCACTGTCTCCTGGAGTTTTCTCAAACTCATGCCTATTGAGCTGATGGTGCCGTCCAACCATCTCATTGGGAGGTAGAGCCAGATTTCCTCCTTATCGCTGTATTATCAGTGACCACTGTGCCCAGAGCACTGATCAAGAGCAGGTGCTTTACCAAGTGCTTTATGGGCACCGTGTTGGCTACCTGGGGTTTCCATTACCCTCCACACTTTGCAAAGAGTGAGAGTTAAGGAGGGGTAGGGCAAGTTGCAGACCTGGGATGTGAACCCAGGGTTTACTCACTCTGAAGAGCATAGTGGTGATACCATGTGATAATATCACCATAGTGATAATATCATGGTTTTTCCTGACCATTTCCTGAAATTCTAGTTGCTCAGCCAGCAGCAAGGGTCTGCTCACATGTCTTCCTTGAGTCTGCTTCCCCACATGCGGAGTGTGGCTGCATGTGTCAGGGATGTTCTTACCAGAAAAATCCTGCAGGGGAGAAGTAGTAGCAGAGAAGGGAGGGAGATGGTCCCTTGTGGTCTCAGCAGAGTCTCTGGAATATAAGGGGGCGGGCTCTAGCTTATACATAAAGTGTGTAGTAGAGGCCATAGTCTGTCCTTTTATACCCCTACATTCACTGGTCAGGAGCCTGCCCTGGGGGCTACATGCCTTCCAGGACCTGAAAGCAGTTCTCTGGAGAAGGAGGTGACACAAACCATCAGCACCCACCACTCGGGTAGCGAGGAGATTGCACCATCGATCCAGGATCTGAGTGGGGCCCCAGTAGCATCTACTACATTCCACCCTCGCCAGCTCAGAGTCACCTGTTTCTGAGTTCAAACCCAGGCATCCATCCATAGGTTCTCCATGAACCTGCTCTTCATTCCTGGGAAAATTTATAAGAAGAGGGTTAGTGTGATGAACTGCAGCCCCCCAGCTACAGTGAAACTCGCAAAGCAACTGACTCATCATTTCCTTATTCTGGATGTCCTCCTCATGAACCCATGCTCCTTCTGATTTAGCTGATTTGACTAGTGAGGGGATCCACTAGATGTCATGGTTGCTTTTTCTTTTATGACCATAATTAAGTGTACTTGTTCATTTACAGTTAACAGCATATTAAAAAGCAGAAACATCACTTTGCAGACAAAGGTCCATATAGTTAAAGCTGTGGTTTTTTTCCAGAAGTCATGTACAGATGTGAGAGTTGGACCATAAAGAAGGCTGAGTGTTAAAGCATTAGTGTTTTCGAACTGTGGTGACTCTTGAGAATCCCTTGGACTGCAAGGAGATCAAGCTGGTCAATCCTAATAGAAATCAACTGTGAATATTCATTGGAAGGACTGATGCTGAAGCTGAAGCTCCAATACTTTGGCCACCTGATGTGAAGAGCCAACTCACTGGAAAAGACTATGATGTGGGGAAAGATTGAAGGCAAAAGGAGAAGGCAATGGCAGAGGATGTGATGGTTAGATAGCATCACTGACTCAATGGACATAAATCTGAGCAAACTCTGGGAGACAGTGAAAGGCAGGGGACTTGAGATGCCCAGGAGATCCCACATGCAGGAAGAGCAAACCCACACCTAGAACACACAACAATCCATCAAGTTGAGTCCCTGGCCTTTCCAGCAGGGAAGTGGTTTCATGGAACCAACTGGCCACTGAGCAGCTGCTTGGCAGCTTTGGGGGATATTGTGATGTCATGACAGAAATTTATGGTAAGCTCCTGATCCTGAGAGCTAGACACACAGTAATAGTATTAATAGAATCACACCAGCCTTAGTGAGAAGAAGTCCAGATGGTCGCTTCAAAATCTGTGGTCATGACGACTTCATCCATGAGTCCAGTGCCCTTAACAGAGATGGCTGAGGCCAGAGGCTGCCTGAGGACTGGCCAAGCCGCCCCGCCCACAGGGTTGCTTGGGGCCCTGGTGGACATTGCCATCTGACTGTGCTGTCCTCAGCAGTCCGTCCACGTGCCTCTTCCCCAGGATTGTTCATCCTTCATCTTCTTGTTTGTTTCCCCCTAGTCTTCCAAGAGACTTGAGAAGCTGGTCACCACTGCCCACAAGTGTGTTTGCATCCTCACCTGGGCCATGTCTCTCTCCATCCAAAGCTCCGCCGGTTAGGAAGTTCCCCTCACCGTGTCCTCAGGGCCACCTCCACGTGGAGCAGTGCCACAGCTGGGGTCCCTCTGCAGCTGGTGCTGTGCTGTGAGATGTGGCATGTCCCCAAATTCAAGTGTGGACTTCCAATACGATGGTATTAGGAGGCGGAGCCTCAGCGAGGTGACTAGGTTTAGAAGAGGTCCTGAGGGTGGGGCCTCGGGAAGGGATTAGTGCCCTGATAAGAGGAAGAGGAGATCAGGGCACTCATCCCCTCTCTCTTTCTTTCTCTCCTTTCTGCCCTCCCTCCAACCGCATCTGCTGTATGAGGACATACAGCAAGGAGGCAGCCTAGACCAACTCAGACAAGTGATTAAGGGGGTGTCTGACCCAGAAACCCCACCTCAGGGACTTTTTTAAAGATTTTTTGATGTGGACAATTTTTAAAGTCTTTATTCAATCTGTTACCACATTGCTTCTGTTTGATGCCTTGGTTTTTCAGCCTGGAGGCATGTGGGATCTTAGCTCCCCAACCAGTGATTGAACTTGAACCCCCTGAATTGAAAGGCAAAGTCTTAACCACTGGACCACCAAGAAGTCCCGCTGCATCAAGGATTTGATTGTAAGGAGCAGATGACACCTGTGCAAAGATATGTGTGTAAGAACGTCCACGGCAGCACCATCTCCATGGGAAGTTATCTGCTCCTAGGAGCCCAAGCTAATGACCAAAATTAATTCAGAAAACCTCACCTCTACTGGGCTCCTGGGAGGCAAGAGTGAATCAGGCTAGCGATCATGTGGGGTCCTGCTGCCTGGCTCCCTTGTAACTGACTCCCCAGTGGGGAGAGAACCCCAGCAAGTACACAAGCCCTGCCCCCTGTCTACAGTGTGGGGTACAAGCCAGGGTGCTGGGGCCACTTGACAAAGCTGTAGGCCAGTGGCTGTTACAGATGGGGCCCCTGGGTCTCTCTGTGAGGGTTATGGCTTTCCTTGGAGCCTCCTCCTTCAGAAGCCTAGGGCACCTGGCCACATTTTGCAGAGAGGACCCTCCCTGACTGTGGGTGCACAGAGAAGGGGCTGAAGGCTAGGGGACCTGAGCCCTGGGGTTCCCGGCTGCTCCAGCCCAGTCCAGCCCTGACCCGAAGGCCTGGCTGCCCATCCCTGCCCCTCGTCCACTGGCGTTAGATGTGGTCCTTCCTCTGACTTAAATCCACCAGATCAGGGCTGATGGGGAAACACCCTGAATTTGAGAGCCAGTGTCTATGGTGAGCAGAGAACTGGGAGGGCCAAGTCCTTCCTGTCCCAGGCCTCTGCCTACCCTGCCCCTCATGCTACTCCAATGCCATGCTGGAACGTTCTGCAGCCAGGCCCCCATGGCGCCCTCTGCCTAGCCTCTGGGGTCTCAGCTCAGTAGGGACATCCCTGACCACCTGTCTCTCTGCCCAGTCCGTCTCCAGCTGTTTCCTATTCTTCATGGCATGTACCCGGCTCTGACACCATCCGGACAAGTATGTGTTACCTCGCCCCTGCCCACCCCACCACCCACTGAGTGTCCACAGCAAACTCAACCAGGCACTCGATACATGCCCTGGTGGAGTGTGAGGCCAAGGTGGGGACCCCGGGCTCATCCACACTAAACCTTTGAAACAGCATCCTCAAAGATTTGGCCCCTGAAGGACACAGGAAGGAGCAGCGCAAACCATCGCTCTCCCCCTAGCATGGCAGACTCTGTCCCAGGTTCCTGGCACCCGCCAGGCTCCCATGGCTCTCTGTCTGGCTGTTTCAGGCTAAGGGAGCTGCTGCTGATAACTTGGGAACGTGGTGATAAGGGCCAAGCGTGGGTAA
>SJYQ01007967.1:19524-46464 GCA_006410935.1 Redunca redunca
TTTTTTTTTTTTTTTGAGCATTTCTTTGAATTTTATTGAAAATTGACATGGACATTAGAAAGATATCAAGCTAAACAGTCCTGGGTTTCGGTTGTTTCTCCTGGTGAAAAAAGCCCCAGAGGAGCAATGACTGGTCACATTTCTGAGCAAAAAGAACAAAGGAGAAAAAAGGAAGAATGAACACAGATTCTGGAAAACATGCAAAGAGGCTCTCTCAAGAGACACGGGACAGTAGAATGGCAATAGTTGTAGGGCTATATGGGGATGCTGCTAAGTCGCTTCAGTCGTGTCCGACTCTGTGTGACCCCATAGACGGCAGCCCACCGTCCCTGGGATTCTCCAGGCAAGAACACTGGAGTGGGTTGCCACGGGCACACTCAAATGGTATTTCAATGCAAGTTAAACCAATGAATTCAGGGCAGATTTATCGACATCAAAGCTCTCCCTCCAGGTCCCACATTGAGCAGAAACCTCTCTCAAAACCCCAGCTGGCCTTGGAAGGCTGAATGGAGTAATTTTGCTCTCACTAAGCTTAAACTCCCCATCTCTCCTTTCTTCATCTCTTCTTTTCTTTCTCCACCTGAATGTTAGTAAATCCACTCACCCTGCTTGCTGAGGGGGTCTGCAGAAAGTCTGTGAAGGCTGAAGAAGATATGAATGTTGTTTGACTTTCTCATCCATCTTTAGAAGTGTTTAATAGTGGCTGTAGACAATCAACCCATTGAACCGGAGAACTGGCGTTTGAAAGGAAAAACAGAAAACTCAAATGAAAACCTTGCAAGCAATACTTTCACACCCACAGCTGAGCTCTCCTGCCTCAGTCACTTACACTCGGGTGAGTCATCCTGCAGTTGTCTCTGAGGTTACATTGGGTCCATTCTCCAGCTCGGATGGATCTTTCCCTGCCTTGTTAGATTAGGACAAGACACTTCCACTTAAAATTCCATGTAGGTTGGAAGAGAGCTTCTTGCCTGGACACATGAACACTTGTTAAGAGTGTGTGTGTGTGTGTGTGTGTGTGTGTGCATGCACATGTGCACGTACACACTATTTGGAGGGAGAAGGTATTGGTTGGTTTCTGGTTTGAGACAATATGGAACCCTAACTCTTCTATAATGGTAGTCTTCTCCTTTAGACTTAGTGCAGCTGCTGAAGACAAGAGTATTAAAAGTTTTTCTTCTCTTTGTCTCTTTTCAGAGTCTGTGAGCCTCCAACCTGGGAGCCCTGGAACTGGAGCAGCTCGGCTGCCGTCTTTCTCTGTTTGAAAGCGTCCACTTTGTCATCCAGGGATTTCTTCCTATTCTTCAGACGGTCAAGTTTCTAATGCAGCTCTGTCTCTGCCTCTTTAAGTTCAGCTTCTTTCTCTTTGAATCTGTCTCATCTCTTCTTTTTTTTTTGGAGCTCCTCTAGCAACTCATTCCTTTTGGCCTCACATGTCTCCTGTAAACGGAACGGTCTGCCTCAAGGGTCGGTGTCCCTGAAGCCCATGTCCTCCAGCTTACAGGGGCGGTGCAGCTCACAGTGCGGACCGGGGGTCTGCTCCTGGAGGTCCTCCATGTTGACTCAGATCAGCATATCCTGCAGCTTTACAAAGTCACAGTGGGCTTCATTTTCAACTTGCACTGGGCCCCAGGGATACTGCCACACTTTCATCATCTTCTTACCTATCTGCAGTTCTTCTGTGCTGCCCATGACACCAAATGGCAGGTGGGCATTCATGGTTCTGTTGATCTCTGCTGCTGACTTGTCATCTGTAGGGAACTGGTAGATCTCGACTCCGTTGCTGACAAGCTTGCTGGTGATTTTGATTTTGAACTTGGTTAGCTCACTCTTAGAAATGGCATTTGATTTGATGATGATGGGGATGATGCTCCCCTTACTGTCCAGCTTCCTCATAGTCACTAGGTCCAGAGACTTCAAGGAATGACCCATGGGGGCGATGAAGTACAAGCAGGCATGGATGCGAGAGTCACGGTAGGTGTTCAGTACCCTGCAGATCTTCAGCTCCTCCTACAGGTAGGCCACAAACTGGGTATCAGTGAATTCCACGATGGGCTCGTAGCTGTCCTCCTGGTTGATCTGGTCCCTGAAGCCCACCATGTTAACAGTTGGCAGCTTTAGCCCCATGTTGCTCTCTCGAAGGTCATAGGTATTGGACCGGAGCTGGACACCTGGCCGTGTGTGGGTGGCTGGCTCCCCCTCGTCCTTGGTGTTGAACAGGGTGTCCATGAGGGTGGACTTGCCCAAACCTGTCTCTCCCACGCACAGGATGTTGAAGCAGAAGCCCTGGCTGACTGACTTATTCACCAGCTGGTCGGGCAAGCTGTCAAACCCCACATGTCTAGCCAGGGGACCGTTCGGCAACCTTCACCCACCTGGCGAGCTATATCGGTCACTGCCATCGCTCCTGCGTCTGCCAGGGCTGCCATGGGCACTGTTACAATGAGAGCTAGAGCACAGGAAACAGCCAGGGTCTCCCTCTTGAAGGGCCCATAATGTTTATTTCTACAGAAATATTGTCTGAGCCCCTGGCAGCCTAGATCTGTGTGGCTGGTTGCCTAGAGTCTGACACTGCTGGGAGACAGTAAGATGTGATGTGGGACTAAGACGGGTTTGGGGGACCACCTCCCTCTCCTGAGAGTACCTCCAAGATGCTCCACGGCCTCTGCCACCCAAGCCAGAGATGAATTCTGACAGGAGAGGATGCCTTTTGGGTACCTTTTAAGAGAAGGTCCCATAGATTCTCTTAAAAAGAAAAAGAAAGGTAAGTCAGGACTGGGGAAATGGGTCATTTTAGAAAGGCAAGCTGGTGAGTGTTTCGTCCCCATGACATTCTAAGGCTGTGGGAAAGCTGCTGAGAAGTGTGTCCATTGGCTCCGGGCACCTGCAGCCACTTCCAAACAGCTCCTAGAAAGATTCAGCTCACATAGTGGGTGCCTTTGTCACCAGTCATGACACCTGTGTGTGTGTGCTCAGTCACGTTCGATTCCGTGCGACCCCTTGGACTGTAGCCCTCCAGGTTCCTCTGTCCACAGGATTTCCCAGGCAAGAATCCTGGAGTGGGTTGCCATTTCCTCCCCCAGGGGATCTTCCCAACCCAGGGATCGAACCTGCATCTCTTGTGTCTCCTGCATTGACACCTGTGTTTATGTAACGCCAACAGATGGAGGCGTGTTGTAACTACACAACTACACAGTTGCTACACAACTCAGACCTCTGACGTCATCCTGGGAATCTTCCCCGGACATTGTAACAAAATACCAAAATGTGGCAGCTGGGGCTTAAAACAATAGAAATCTGCTCTCTCACAGTCTGGAGGCTGGAATTCTGAATTCAGCTGTGGTCAGGGCTGGGTACTTCTGGGGGCTCTGAGGGACTACCTGCCTCGGGCCTTTCCTAACATCTGGTGGGGCCACAGTCCTCAGCTTGTAGACATGTCATCCCTGCTTTGGTCATCATGCATCTCTCCCTGTGTGTCTCTGGTTTTCCTTCTTCCTAGGACATCAATCATTGGAATTCGGGTCCATTCTAACCCAACATGATCTGATTGCATCTGCAGAGAGCCTATTTCCAAACAGTTATATTCTGAGGTTCTGGGTGGCCCTGAATCTTGGGCCAACACTGACACAACACACTGTTCGCACATCCTTCAGAACTGAGCCTGGATTCTCTGGCCAGTCTCAGCCACCTATCCAGTCTCTTGGGATCATCTCCTGGTGGCCCTGGCTGTCTTCCTGATGTGTGGATGAGGCTGGATGGGGATGATGCAGAGTGGGGGCTCCCTCCTCAGATGAGCCTCAGCCTCCTACTATGACAGGGACCACGCCATGAGGCCCCAGAAGATTCTCAGGGGTGGCGTGGGGGACCGAGTCTGCATTAAGATGCTTCCATCTAGAAATATGAGCCGTGGGGAGGGACGAGCATCGTCAGAGAAGGGGCTTGTGAGGAAGCAACCTCGCTGTGGACAAAAATCCTTTCACCTGGAGTCAAAACTCCAGGAGAGGATAAATCGTGTTCCCCCCTTGTCTGGCTTCAGCACCGATGCCACTTATAGTATGAAAAATGCTGGTGAGCGGGCTGGAAGCAGCACATGGTAAAAAGGTTAGTCCCAAACTTCGGGCTCCAGCCTGTCACCCTGCCCCCACCCGGAACACAAAGCCTTTTCTTTCTCCAGCTGGAAATGCGCACGGCCCATGAATGCAAAGAGCTCTTTCAACATTAGATTTTAAATTATTTGAATTAAATCTGGGATCCTTCCGGGCCCTGTGCGCTCCGGGTTATTTATCACTGGCTAAATGCAGAGGTCTGCCGGGCCTCTCCAGGGACGGCCCCCACTTAGACGCTGCCTCTGAAATGTTATAAACTATTTAAAACCGAAAGCTTGGCTGTGTCCGGCTGGGGGGAGCGTGCACAGAGCCTGCTCTTCCGAGCTCTTCGGGAAAACGAGCGACTCACCACTCTGCGCACTTGTTCATTTGCTCCGCTTTTCCTCTGGGTAATCACTTTAATACACTTGAAAATAAACCTTGTCCCCACTGAGTCAGGGTGATTTTTTTTCCCCCTATTTAGCAAACATTGATTTTTTTTTNTGACCAGAGGCTGGTTCCAGGGCTGCCTCTGGTCTGCCCACCTCTGCTGCTTCTAATGGTTGCAGGGCCATGGCCCCCTCCAAGAATATGCATCACCCAGAAGGGGACACGTTGGGGCCCTGAGGTTTCCAAGTCCAGGAGGAGAGGGGACAGCTCTGCCCAAAAGCCTGTCTGTGGTTCCTCTGGAGGTGGGTGAGGCTCCTGGCTGCCCCAGCCCCCTCCACTGCTGTCCTCCCCTCTGGCTGCCTCCTCCTCTGCTTCCCCTCTCCCCTCTGGCCTCCTGAGCAGAGACTCCTGCGTCTCAGCACATTCAGGCCTCTCTCTCACCCTCCTCTGTCCAGGATGGAGGCAACTCCCACCTGCTCTGTAGTGAGATGAACCTGCCAGAAGGCTGTGAGGGCTGAGTCGCTGATGGCTTAGGCCCCGGGGACCTTGCCCGCAGAGCAATGCTCCTGCTCCCTTCTGTGGCGGGATGGACAGGACGGCCCCTACTATTGGCTGAATGTGTCCGCCCAGTTCCTATGTGGACGCTCTGACTCATAGTGCAATGGTATTTCGAGGCGGAGCTTTTGGGAGGCAATTAGGGTGAGGTAAGGTCAAGAGGGTGGGGACCCAGGATGGATTAGCACCCTTAGAAGAACAGGAAGAGACCTCAGAGTCAGCCTTCTCAGCCCTGTGGAGACACAGCAGGAGCCCAGGAAGCTGGACCCGACTGGATCTTGGACGTCCAACCTCCAGGCTGTGAGGGGTAGGTGTCTGCTGTGGGAGCTGTCCAGCCTGGGGTATTCAGTCATGGCCGCCGAGCTGTGAGGGCAGCATCACCCCCCACCCTGCCCAGGTGGCAGTGCTGGGTCTCTGGGCCACCCTGGTCTAAGCCAGGAAGGCCAGCAAACCCGTGTCCACACTCCTGAGATGTGGGCTTGGGCCACTCACCGTTTCAAATGGCCAACACGCAACTGACACCCCTATCAGGAAAGGTTGCCTTCCAGATCTGCTGAGATCTGTGGGTTCCTTGAAGAGCCCTGGATCTGTTGTTGGGGTGGGGTGGAGGCTGTCCTGCTGGATCCAGAACGTGGGTCCCCAAAACCTCAGTCTTGGCGTTCCAGCCACACTTGTCCCAGGTGAGGGTCCACCTCTCTGTGTCTCCTGCCAGGTGGGGACTGGTCCTCTCCTGCTGGCCACAGAGGTACATGTCCTCTGAGGCTGCAATTGGTTTCAGGGCATCAGCAGTCTAGACACTTACAAGGCTCGATAGGCCAGCTAGTCTCAGTGCGACCCCAGGTTCACTGCCTGCCAGCCACAAGTCTCCACCATGCTCAGGAGTAAATGTGGAGATAATGCAGCCAGATGGTAAACTCTCCACCCAACACTCCCACCTACATGAAGAGGCCAGTTGTTACTTTGGAAGGACATGGTCAGGGACCTGTCACAGCAGCAAACAAGAGGTGACAATAGGGTTGAATAGGGAGAAGATTAGAAAGGGGAGTGGGAGAAATGCAGACATCGGGGGCCAGGGCTGGAGTGCAGGGGTGGGGCACTAGGGTGCTGGAGGCCAGCAGCCAGAGCAGTTCTCCTCTGCCACCTCCTGCACCTGCAGCTAGAAGTGGCTGAAGTTCCAGGGTCTTGCCTGTCTTCCAGGTGGGGACCCCAGACTACCTGGCCTCTTGGAGCTCCTGAAGAAATGTGGTGGTGCTGGGCCAGGAGCACCAGCAGGAGACTGTGGTCACATAGGGTGCCTCTGCGGGGCATCTGACCAGGCTGACCTCTACTGGAGTCTGGAGGCTGGTTCTGATCCTCAGGGAGCCTGCTGCTGGCTCTGCTCTTATGGGGAGGTACTCTGGAGACCCCACCTAGAAGGGGAGGGGAGCTGCCCCAGGTGAAGTCTGAGGTCCCTCCACATTCTCCCATCATCACTGCCCCTCCACTTAGATGAGTGATGAACGAGGAAAGCCCTTGCCTTTGGAGCTGTGGACACACCCACAGAGTCCCTCTATGACTGGTGATGAGTGACCAATCTCAGATATTCTCCCATAGCCCTGGGGCACTTGGCCCCTGAGCCAACAGCACCCCCAGTTCAATGCATGACCAAGAGCCCCTGAAATGTGAGAGAAACCCCACCACCCAAGAGCCCTTCATGGGCTCCGGATGAGGGGGCTCTGCTTGGCCCCTCCCCAGGGCTCTGATGAAAGCTGCTGGGTTGGCCTGAGCAGCTGTGGCCAGGGAAAGTGAGGTAGGCAGGGTGAGAGGGACGGAAGCCTATGGGTCCCAGCGGGGAATCACGGACCCCACAGAAGCAGCTCTGTGAGAACTCCAGCACACCGGCAGGATGTGGAGGATACGGACCACACAGGGCAGTCAGACAAGGCATCATGTGAGAAAGTGGGCAGTCGGATGTAGATACAGCTCATCCTCCTTGGATTTTGAAATCGAAAAATCCCAAGGAGCATTCCAAGATATGAGCAAAGTGGGGTCACTTGTACTTAATATCTGCTTTGCAATGCTTTTCTTGTGTTTCCCAAATTTTCTGTCCATCCATCCATCCACCCACCCACCTAGCCATCATCTACCTAACCATCCATCCCATTTCAAGATTTTAAAAAAATGTTAAGTGCTCAGGACCAGGATTCCATAAAAGTGAAGGGCAAAAAGCAGAAAGAGTTAGTCACTCAGTCGTGTCCGACTCTTTGCAACCCCATGGACTGTAGCCTACCAGGCTTCTCCATCCATGGGCTTTCCCAGGCAAGAACACTGGAGAGAGTGGGTTGCCATTTCCCTCTCCAAGGGATCTTCCTGACCCAGGGACAAAAAGCAGTGGTGGGGGTAATTAGTGGTCTGGCCTCAGACTTCCTCCCCCCTAAACAGATCTGTCTCACTTGACCACTTAGTGGGGTCTCCACTAAGCCATGCTGAACCGTGGACAGCCCTACCAACGGCTGCTTTACTAAGGTCCTCGGAGCATATCAGCTCGGTGCCAGTTCCTTCTTACTGCTCCACCAATACCGGCTTTCTTTAGTGTCACGTGACTGACATCCAGTCCAGGTTAGTGAGCCAGCCTCATGGGAGTCTGAGAGAGGAGTGATCTAGGGTGTTGTTCCTTTCCCAGCTGGCTTGAAGAAAACAGAGCAGGCAGGACTCCTGGGTGCCATGCTGAAGCTCAAAGGTCACCAAGAAAGGAGGTAGACAGCAAGACTGGATGCACAGCTCAACCACTAAGAAAGGGAAGGTGGGTGGAAGGGCAGGAGGGAGGGGACGAGGGAAGATAATTAAGCAGGAGACTGGGTGGATGAATGGATGGAATTGGTGAATGAGTGGGTGGATGGGTGAAAGGGTTGGTGGGTAGATGGATGGTGGATGGGGTAGGTGAATGGATAGATGGATGGAAGAGTGGATGGTGAATTGGATGAATGGGTGGGTGAGTGGGTAGATGGATGGATAAATGAATGAATGGGTAGGTGAATGGGTGAATGGATGGACAGGTGGGTGGGTAGAGAGATGGATGGATGGTGGATGGAAAAACAGATGGGTGGATAGGTGATACAATTTCCATCTAAGAGATTCAAAAGGACTAGTCTCCCAGGAAGAGTGCCTGGGTCTTTGGGCTCCTCTGGGAATGCCTGGGACAGAGCGGTGGAAGAGAAGTCATCCTTGGGCAGGGGCTGTACTCCCATAAGCTCCTTCCAACACATCCACCATTCTCTTTCTCACATAAGCAGGGACTGTCTTGCCATCTACAGAGTCCTCCTGTTCCTTCAGGCTGGCAGCTGACCCTGGTCCAGACCTTCAGCAAGCAGGGTCTGGCCATCAGATGTCACCCAGCTCTAATGAGCTCAGTCTGCTGGTCACTAATTGGCTAAGGCTCTGGGCACTGGTGACAGAAGGAATGAGGGATGACAGGACAGACAGGGGCCCTGGCCCGGGGCTCAGCTGGCCTAGGCTTAGTAGCCAGGGCAGTGAGCAGCAGGGTGCCCAGCAGATCCAGGGTTAGCCATTCCCAAGGTCTAATGCCCGGCAACTGCCCAAGGCTGCCCAGTTGCCGTCCAACTCCCACTGAGGGCATGGGCCATGTGGGGGCTGCGGGGCTGCTGCTGGGTGTGACCACTGGGGCAGAAACCAGAGCAAGCTTTCTTTCACAGGATGGAAGTGTGCCCTACAGAGTCACCATGGTGTGAGTCCTGCCTCGTGGAGGGAGATGGAGTCATGGCTGGTTCTCCCATAAGCTCAGTCAAGTGATTTATGAGGCATGGCTGGCATGGGTTGGGGACAGGGCGGCTCTGGACAGAGGCTTCTGACTGGAGCTGGAAGAGGGGCACCATTTGGGATTAATATCAAACCCAGCCCCACAGTGACTGCTCAGAGCCTTGCAGCCACTGAAGGGGTTGAGATAGCTGCGGCCATCCATGAGGACACGTGCACCAAGATACCCATGGCCCCTCCCCGACGTCCAGACCAGGTGGAGAGGAGGAAGGAGGGCTTGATGGAGGCTTCTGGGCACCTGAGCAGCATGAGTTGGAATTTCTGTCCGGAGGGGAGCTTGAAACCAGCAGAGCATCATGTAGCTCACAAACCCACTGGTTTTCCCAGTGACCACATGGTGTCACCCCCCAGAGAGTAGCCTGCTTCTTGGCATTGGGGTCTTCCTGCCTCTCTCCAGGTGATGGACAATCTGTCAGCAAGTCAGACACTTTCAACGGTGGAGACAGAAGCCTTCGCAGAGCCTGGGACTGCTGAAATAGCACACCCAGCAGTGCGACAGGGGAGCTGAGTTCCTGCTGTGGTCCTTTCAGTCACATGCACAGAGGCGAGTACTGCAGGGGTCCACTCTGCAAGGCATGTGGCCCCCAACTGTCATGACCATCGTGGGTGGTCGGGAGTGAGTCTCAGATCCAGGGCGGAGGGCTGTTTGACTCTCAGGCTCAGCCGGGGTGGGAGAGGGCGAGGAGTGAAAACTTTTAGGAAGCAGGGTCCTGGATCTCCTTAGACAGCTTCGCTTGGAAACATGGCTTCGACGGCCGACCCAGCTTTCACAGCTCTCTCCTTGAGGGTCTGAGTTTGTCCGGGATGGGCAGGGGTGATGGAGGGATGGAGCACTGCCCACTACAGGTCTGGCACTGGTGCCACCTGCCTGGCACTGGTGGGAGGACCTGGACTTGCCAGGCAGGCCATCGTGCACACTGGGCCTTTGGAGATGGTGGGTGCAGGGCAGTGTGTGTCTGTGGATCTGAACCAGGACAGGGTGCTGGCCTGGGCATCGCTATGCATCATGCTGTGTCATGCGACCTCAGAACACTACCACCCAGCTGGTCAGTCCAAGCTCTCATGAGCATTTGTCCTCCCTGGCTCGGTTCCCCCACAAATGCCCACACCCCAGCCAGCCCTGGGCCCCCAGAACACAGCTCAGTCTTGGCATTTGACCTCTGTACACATCATGCTTATATCACTACCCATGTGGGCCACTTTTAGGGCCAAAATCTAGAAATCTTGAGGTCACACTCCTGATTCAGCATGGAGTGTTTGGCAACAATGGGAAAGTTCTAGCAAAGCCTGAGAACCCGAGTGCACAGGGCTTTGTGACTCAAGCAGGCTAGAATCCCCAAGACACTGCATTCTCTGACCATCCCCAGCCCAGCAGCCTCCAGGCACACAGGCTCCCTCAACATCAGAGCCTGTATCTTTGAGGTCCCCACAGTTCTGGGCTGTGTGGCTGGGGGTGGGGCATCACCCACCATCAACCCCGCGTGTGTGTGATTCTGTCCTCAGGGGAGAATCTCAGTGACACTAAGTCTCTACTGATCCCTCCTAGGCTCAGCACTGGGGCACCCACAAAGCTGGTCTACACAATACGTCTATAGCTCACACCCACACTGTGCATCAACACTACATGACTAGCACCTATTCCCTTCTACTGGTGGCGGTGGCGGGAGGGGTGCTTCCCTTATGGCTCAGCTGGTAAAGAATCCACCTGCAATGTAGGGGACCTGGGTTCGATCCCTGGTTTGGGAAGATCCCCTGGAGAAGGGAAACGCTACCCACTCCTGTATTCTGGCCTGGAGAATTCCACAGACTGTATAGTCCATGGGGTCGCAAAGAGTTGGACACGACTGAGCGACTTTCACTGTCGCTTCACTTAGAAGGGTCAGCGAGACACATAGAGAGGGCCACCCATGGAGGTGGGGGTCTGGAAGGGCGGTGGTCCCCTGGGAGAGCATTCTGGAAGGGGAAGGAGCTTGCAGAGGGGAGACGGGCGGTGATTGTGGAAGTGACAGAATGTCAAGTCAGCATCCTGTTCACCGAGACTGGCTCCACCCTTGTCAAGAAAAAGTCAACCCTGGGTTCCAGGTCTGTGCTCCCTTCCAGATTGTTCTCCCAGCTGGAACCAGCCCAGGGTGTGAGCGTGGGACTATGGGAGCAGGTGGCCCCCATCCAGCCCCTCGTGGGCTTGGCTAAACCTGCAGCCTTGCCAGCCTTGATGACCTGGTCACTTCTGACCATGCTTCAGTGGGCTTGGCCAACTGTGTCACAGACCAGTAACAAAGATGTCCCAGGCTTTGATCAGGGCTGCCTGGCCATGAAACCTCAGACATCTGTCTTCACAGCTCATTGGGTTCCCAACATCTCGACCACTGGATATTGTTTGTGACAGTGCTTCTGGGGCACAGAGGGCAAGGAGGGGCCCTAACATCAAACTAGAGCAGGAACACATGTGCCTGGAGAGAGAACTATTAGGCCCAGAGGCCTCTGCTTAGCAGCTACCCTATGAGACAGGGTCAGGGCTCATGGGGCAAAGAAAAGAGAAATCTCCAAGAGCTTCCTGGAAGAGTCTGAATTCCAAAAGTACATTCTGAGTGCCTGCGGTATTGGAGTCTTGGGCATTGCCCCTCCCACCTGGACCTATGCCACGTTTTTGATCATCCCCCTTAGCAAAGAGAAGTGTGTCTGTCACCCTCCAGACAGCAGCTCCCTCCAGACAGAGGGCCAGAGACACCAGTTTTATGGGCTGGCCCTGGCTGGGCTGCTCCACTGGCTCTAAGGCTAGCGGGTCACAGACCCTCAGGAATGGCTAGCCTTCCTTTCTGGAGTCTCACCAGTTGGGGCAGGGAAGGTGTGTGCAGAGACTCTGGGCCTCCACCCCGAAAGGCCCTCTGATGTTGGCCGAGGACAATCGTTACCTTGGCTGGATTGTTACATATGGGCCGTCATGCCTGAAAAGGCCTCAGCAGCCAGGCTTCCTGAGAGGAGAGTAGCTCTGCGAGGTGGGGATGGAGAGTTCTTGGGGACCGACCATCTGCTAGCCCTGCCTGGGGGACACCCCAAGACCGTGGAATCCTGTGCCTCGAAACTTCCGCAGGAGCCTTGTATGTCACAAAGTGGCCTGAGGGGCTTCCAGCTTATTTGGGGGGAGTGCAGACAAGGATGCTGTAGGCATGTTTGACCCGCGTGTATTAGACTGCCCAGCGGTGATTTTCGACAATGGATCTGGGCTTTGCAAGGCAGGACTGTCTGGAGAGATTGGCCCCCGCCATGTTGTCAGCTCCGTCGTGGGACACCCCAAGTTTAAGACGCCTTTGACGGGGGCCAACCAGAAGAAGTACTTTGTGGGGGAAGAGGCCCTGCACAGGCACGAGGTCCTTCACCTGCATTACCCCATTGAGCGTGGCCTGATCACAGGCTGGGAAGACATGGAAAAGCTCTGGAAGCACCTGTTCAAGTGGGAGCTGGGAGTCAAGGCCAATGACCAGCCGGTGCTCATGACAGAGCCCTCACTGAACCCCAGGGAGACCCGGGAGAAGATGGCCGAGGTGATGTTCGAGAGCTTCGATGTGCCTGCCTTCTACCTGTCGGACCAGGCCGTGCTGGCCCTCTACGCCTCGGCCTGCGTCACAGGCCTGGTGGTGGACAGCGGGGATGGGGTCACCTGCACTGTCCCCATCTTCGAGGGCTACTCCCTGCCCCATGCTGTCACCAAGCTCTATGTGGCAGGGAGGGACATCACGGAGCACCTCACCCGGCTGCTGCTAGCCAGTGGGAGGACCTTCCCGTGCGTGCTGGACAAAGCCCTGGTGGACGACATCAAGGAGAAGCTGTGTTATGTGGCCCTGGAGCTGGAGAAAGAGCTGTGCCGGAGGCCGGAGGAGGTCCTCCGCGAGTACAAGCTGCCTGATGGCAACATCGTTCCCATCGGGGACCAGCTGTACCAGGCGCCCGAGGCCCTGTTCTCGCCTGAGCAGCTGGGCATCCAGAACCCGGGCCTGTCCAAGATGGTCTCCTGCAGCATCACCAAATGTGACGCTGACATCCAGAAGACCCTCTACGGGGAGATTGTGCTGTCTGGCGGCACCACGCTCTTCCAGGGGCTGGACGACCGGCTTCTGAGGGAGCTGGAGCAGCTGGCCACCAAGGGGACCCCCATCAAGATCACGGCACCGCCCGACCGCTGGTTCTCCACGTGGATTGGTGCCTCCATCGTCACTTCCCTGAGTAGCTTCAAGCAGATGTGGGTCACCTCTGCAGACTTCAAGGAGTTTGGGACGTCTGTGGTTCAGAGAAGATGCTTCTGAGGGGCCCTGAGTCCAGGGCGGCACTATAGGTGGGACGTGATTTTACTGTGTGGCATCCTCAGGATGTTCAATAAAAGACAAGATGGTGCAGTGTTTGGCCATGTCAGGCTTGGTTCATTCTCAGGGCACCAGAAAAATTTCTGACCCTGGTGGGGAATCTCTTTTCAGTAGTTCCATCCCCTGGCCCCCTTTCTCCTGAGAAAGCCCTGGGTTATGAGTTGAGTATCCTTACATAGAGTTTGTGCCCAAAGCAAGGGCCCAGGGCTGCTGCCCAGAACCTGGAACCTGCATTTTAAACATGTGTCTTATGTCTCTGGGGGCTGAGAGGGGAAACAAGCAGGAATGCTGTGCTGTTCTGAGGTCACGAAATCCTCCTCTGAGCACCACAGGGTTTACACTCTGCCTAAACCCAGGACAGGCAGCTGAGTGAGGTGGAAACCCTTGCCTGGGTGGAAGGATTCAGGAAGGAGCAGAAATTGTCATCGGTTTACGGCTCTGTGATGGTCCTCCTCCTAGTGGCAGTTTAAGAATCACTGGTTGATTATTGTGATGTTTCTGTTTGTTTTTACTTTCAAAGATTGTTTGGGGGTAAATACTAGAGACAGAGTTAATGGCCATCAATAAAATCTCATTTGAATAAATTATGCATAGAAGGAATTTTTTCCACATTGATGGTGTGGAACCCTCTCAAAATGTTATTGGGAGAGAAGTAGAAAATAATAGAGATATCTTTATAAAGTGAATTCCCCCTTTTTTGATAAAGAAAGCCATAACACTTTAGCATGTATACCTGAGCAGGTTAGTATGTACAGGCATAAGTAAATATGTGTTTTCTGGGGTTATAAGCACATGGGGAAAAGAATGAAGGGCAGACACCATGTGTTGGTGGGGAAGGAAGAAACGAGAGGTAGTAGAGGTGGGGAGGAAATCTTTCCTTTAGGAAATTTTACTAAAGAAATTCTGCTTGAATGAAATAAACCCATTTATCTAAATTGTGTGTGTGTATTTAATGTTTGCCTGGTATATCTTCTCCCATCCGTTTACCTTCAAATTACCTAGGTCATATTTGAAATGTACATACAGTGTATCAGAAGATAGCACATAGTTGGATTGTGTCTGACTCTTTGTGACCCCATAGACTTTAGCCCACCAGGCTCCTCTGTCCATGGAATTCTCCAGGCAAGAATACTGGAGTGGGTAGCCATTCCCTTCTTCAGGGGATCTTCCCGACCCGGGGATAGAACCCAGGTCTCCCGCATTGAAGGCAGATTCTTTATTGTCTGAGTCACCAGGGAATCCCACTTTTAAAATTCCACCAATATCTGTTTTTTTAAATAATAATTGCTATATGTAGATGTTACATGTAGATGGTCTACATTTAAGGTCCATCTTAAGCCTGCTGTTTCATTGTTTTGTTTCCTCTTTATTTTTTTCTTACCTTTGAAACCATGCCCCATAGGGTTAAAAGAAACATGACTGGCAGAAATTCTCGAGCTTGTCTTAGAGCTTGTTAAAAACCCCTCTGCTTGCAGCCTGCCTTCACTTAATTATTATATTGCAAATTGCATGCCCTCCAAGCTTCAGGTAGCCCAAACTATAAGATATTTGCCTTAGTTGTTTGCCAGGAGCTTTGAGTCAGCTGTGTCTAACTCAAGGTTGAGCCAGCTAAGACTTGTTGGGACCACTGACCCTAAAACTAGGCCTGAGTAGGTGTCCTACAAAGAACTTTTTGACATCGGAGGGCCAATGCCTCCCCCTCACATCCTGCTAAGCACTGGTATTTTTGAACATGCATCCCATGAGGAATCAGGTAACAGATACACCTGCACAGCGCTCCGGTTACAACCCTTCCAGGCGCCTCTCCTCACACTTAAGACCACCCCACTTCTTTACTTCACAAATATCTCAAGCCCCTGGCCTTTGTGGGGGGCAGGAATCTGAGACTGGTTCTCCCATCTCCTCACTTGGCTGCCTTGTGAATAAATCTTTTCTTGGTTGCAAACTTCAGCATCTCTGCATTTGACTTGCTGTAAATTGGGCAAATGACCCTGCTTCAGTAACCCCTTCTTGCAAGTTACTTGAACATTTTGGGGGGATTCCATCTTGATTTATTCCATATTTATTTATGGCTGTGTATTGATTTTTTAGTGGTTGCTCTGAGTAAACACCAACCCCCTCCTGGTATTAAATTTTACTCCTCTTGGAGTAAAGTGTATTTAGGTCTCCTTACCCACCCAACTTTTAAATAGAATTGCTTTTTCTTCAACCATCAAATGATTTCAGAAATTCAAGAGAATAGTCTAATATGGTTACTGCTATTTTTACCCAATCCCACGTTCTTTTGCCCTTTCTGGAGTTCCAAGCCGTTCGTAGGAACTTCCCTTAGCAGTTCTTTTTAGGGTAGGTTTGCTAGCAACAAATTCTCTTATTTAGTTTGCCAACATTTGAGAGTGTCTTTACTTCCCCATCACCCCTAAAGGATATTTTCGCTGGATATAGAATTCACAGTTAGCCATTTTCTTTCAGCACTTGAAAAATATGGTGCTGGTTCATTCTCCATCACCTCTGTGGTTTTGAGATCAGAAATCTTATTATTTGATTGGTGTTTCCATTCAGGTAATGCATCATTTTTCTCTGGCTGCTTTCAAGAGTGTTTTCATTATCTTTAGTTTTCAGGAGTTTAGCTGTGGTGTGTTTTGGCATGGATTTCTTTGTATTATACTGTTGTTGTTGTTGTTGTTCAGTCATTAAATCCTGTCCAACTCTTTGTGAGCCCATGGACTACAGCATGCCAGTCTTCCCTGTCCTTCACCATCTCCTGAAGTTTGCTCAAACTCATGTCCATTGAGTCGGTGATGCTATCTAATTATCTCATCCTCTGTTACCCCCTTCTCCTCCTGCCCTTAATCTTTCTCAGCATCAGGGTCTTTTCCAATAAGCCAGCTCTTTGAATCAGGTGGCCAAAGTATTGGAACTTCAGCATCAGTCCTTCCAATAAATATTCAGGGTTGATTTCCTTTAGGATTGACTGATTTGATCTCCTTGCTGTCCAAGGGACTCTCAAGAGTCTTCTCTAGCACCACAGTTCAAAAGGATCGATTCTTCAGTGCTCAGCCTTCTTTATGGATTTATCATTTTGGGGATTTATCCAGCTTCTTGAACCCGCAGCCATGTCTTTTGTCAAACTTGGGAAAGTTTGTGCTATTATTTCTTCTAATATTTTTGTAGTCCAATCTATTTTCTCTCCTTCTGGGTCTCAATTTTTTCTTTTCTGTCCATAGGCCCCTTCCTTCATCATTTTCAAGTTTACATTCTGTGTTTTCAGATTGAATAAATTCTCTTCACCCATCCTGAAAGTTTCTGATTCTATCCTCTGCTATCATACTATTTTTGAGCCTTTCCAACTCATTTTTTATTTGAATTGTGTTTTACAGTTTGATAATTTCCACTTGGTTTTCATCTTATAACTTCTAATTCTTTACTGAGAGTTTCCAGTTTTGTATTTGTCTCAAGGGAATCCGTCACTGCCTGCTGAAATGTTTTATGATGGAGGCTTTAAAACCTTTACCCAGATAACTCCAACACCTGCTCCATCTCCATCTGCTCCGACAATCACATCTGCTGATTGTCTTTTCTCATTCACGTTATGATTTTCCTGGTTCTTAGTATGATGAGTGATTTTCTGTTTTACCCTGAACATTTTAATGAGCCTCTGGATCCTATTTAATCTTTTTGTAGCATGCAATCACTCCTGTAGAGGTGAAGCGTGAGGGCTGAATGGGTGGGTGGGTGGGTGGGACCCACGGATATCTCCCCATCAATGGGTCACATGCACCCTTCTCGTGGACAGGTAGGGTGGAGGTTCAGCTTCCTTCTCAGCCCCACTAATCCTTCCTGGAGAAAGTGGGCTCTGACTAACACCCCCTCACTGCTACTTAGTGGGGGGTGGGTAAATGCTCAGCTCTCTGCAGGGCCACAGTGATGCCAGTGGAGGGGGAGGCAGAGTGTCAACTAGCCCACCCCTGCCAACTTTCATGTTGTTCATGCTGAGTGGGGTGGAGAGTCAGACCTCTGCATGGTCCCACAGATATGGAGGTGGGGTGATGAAGCAGTGCTGACAAAACCCTGCTTACACACCTCCCCCAGTCTCACTGCTGCTGGGTGAGGCTGGGGTTCAAATCATGATGGCGATTATCATGATAATGATGGTGATGCTGCTGCTGATGGTGATGATGATGGTGATAGTGATAAAACTGAAACTCCAATACTTTGGCCACCCAATGTGAAGAGCTGACTCATTGAAAAAGACCCTGATTCTGAGAAAGATTGAGAGCAGGAGGAAAAGGGGATGACCGAGGATGAGATGATTAGATAGCATCACCAACTCAGTGGACATTAATCTGAGCAAACCGGGAGATAGTGGAGGGCAGAGGAACCTGGTGCTCTGCAGTCCATGGGGTCACAAAGATTTGGGCACCACTTAGCAACTGAAAAACAACAACAATGGAGATGATGGCAGTGGTGATGGTGATGATGATGGTGATGGTGGTGATGTTGATGATGATGATGATGATGGTGATGATGGTGGATATAATGGTGATGACTGTAGGTTTCTGACCTCTAGGTCATCTTCAGCACTAAGTTTGATGTGCTCTTTGGGGTGTGGACAGGGAAAGTAACTCAAGCCCTGACAGAGTTTATATCAGAAGCTTTGAAACTGATCTGGCTTCTAATTCTGGCTTCCTTAAGCAGAGTGAGAGGTCCAGGGAAATGTCCGGTAGGCTAGGCTGCTGCTAATGAGGGAAGAGAAGTAGAGCTTGGCTCCTGCTTTGTCTATACAAAAGACCAGGGTTTGGAAATGAGGTAGGCTAAGTCTTGGAGGAAGAGGAGGAGCCCTCTGGCTTTGGGCTCCTTAGACCTTGCCTACCAGGAGGCCAAGAAATGAATCTGAGCCAGTTTCCCATTTCTGAGATATGGGCTCCCACTCTCCACATTTTGCAGAGGCCTCTTCCTACTGCTTCTCATCCCCTTGGTCTTGGGCAAGATCTTTCTGTGAAGCAACATTTAGATGCAAGATGAGATGAAATGCTGCAGGCAGGCAAGGAAGACATAGACAGCAGAGCCACTTGTGCCAGAACATGACCCTGGCTCTGTGTAGACCAACCCACCAGTATCTCCGATGGGGACCATATACTGTTAATTTCTCCATCACCCCACCAAAGGCCTCTCTCCTGGCCCTGTGAGAGGTGACCACTTATGCCTCAGAGGCCAGTGATATGACTTTGAAGTCCAGGCCCCTCTGTGTCCTGAGGATGGACAATGCTCAGGGCCACCCCATCCTCTATAGTGGTCCCTACCATGATGTTCAATCTGCCATCCCCAAAGCTCAGCTCCCACTCTGGACAGCAGCCTCGGTTTCTGCAGGGAGCTTGGGAATGGGTTCCATGAAAGATCCCACCAGTGACTGTGGGATACCCACAAACCACGTGATGTGGCGGGAACCAGATAGGAGCAATGCTGCCTGTCAGATAACCCCCATTGGCCACCCCATGGCACTCCCACCTCCTGAGACATTGTGGAGGAGATCTAAAGGCATCTTTGTCACCAGGGCTCCTGTGACCCCAGACTCTGATTAAGAATCAGGAATCCAGAGAGAATGGGACCATTGTGGAGCAGGTGTTTTGGGGAACCTGGTGCATTAGCACCCTTCACCCCTTGGCCAAACCCAAGGCCTCATTGTGGATGGTGTGGAGGCTGTGATGGCCACTGTGCGTGTCCACCAGGACAATGGCCTGTCCCTCCACATGATGTGAGCCAGAGGGCGAGACACCCCTGGTACCTGAGTCCTGCCAGAGCAGGGACGCCCTCTGCAGGCTGGACTGAGGATGCACTTGGGCAAGACACTAAGCAGACAGTGTCAGCCCCCAGAAGGGACTCAGGATGATGTGTGTGACTATGTCTTTCCCAGGGGCACCCCACCTGGAACATAGGACCCCGAATTCACAGCCAGTCCCAACAGAGGGACCATGTGCAGCCAAGACTTCTACCAGACCTGCCAAGGAGCTGGACTGGGTGTGCAGGCGTGCCCAAACTGCCCAGCGCTGCCTGGCTGCCCTACTCCGCGGGGGCTCTCTGCTCAGGTGTGGTCACCCCTCAGGTGGGGCTCCCCCTTGAGGAGCTCAGTGCAGCCCTGCACCCTGACAGCACTTCTCCCAGGCAGGACTGGTCAGCAGCAGGCCCCCAAACGCACTCGTTTACCCCACAGACCCACCAAGTTCCAGGCGGGCTTCATGTGCCTGGGGTCCTGCAGGAGATGGCCACACTTCTTTGTCCCCCAGGGGTAGACATGGCTGCTGAGGAGGAGGCGGGGCCTTGGGCAGAGGTGTGAATTCAGATGGAACCCCAGACCCCACCGTGTGCTATGAAGGACACCTCAGGGTACAAGTGACAGAGCCGGGGAAGGGCAAGGGGCATTGCACATCTGGCGGCCAGCAAGCTCTGCTTACAGACCCCCACTCTGTGGCTGTGGGCCCAGAGCTGTGAGCAGTGGTGTCCACTGTGTGCAGCGCCCGCCCCCTGCATGGACTAGGTGCTTCCAGCTCTTGAGCACTTCAGAGTTGCCTGCGGTCAGAGGCCCTGGCTCAGCGCCCCTCCTGCCCCCCGACTCTGCCCTGAGGTCTGAAGACCGGCATGGGATCCTCTCCTCAGGGCCTTTGGGCAGAGGGGGCTGCCTGGTAGGGGTGCCAGTCCTTGAGGAGGCAAGCAGACAGGAGCAGGCTGAGCCTCCTCAGAGTCCTTCCAGCACGGAGCTGGATCCTGAGGCCCCACGGCCAACAGCTGAGTCGGGGGCCTTGGGGGCACCTTCAAGCCCTGTGTCCACCCTGAAACTCCTATGCTCCCCCTACTCCTCCTCTTTCCCAGCGTCTGTGCTGGGGGGAGGCTTCTCTGGCTCCAGGACAGCAGATCCCAGGCTCCCTGCCAGCACAGGGAACTTGTAAATAGGTGAGGTACAACTGTGGACAGTTAGAATATCATAAGGCTTGCTAACGTCCATGTGAGGGGGATTTACGGGTGCTTAGAGGTTAGCTTCATCCTCCAGGGACCTGACAAGAGAATCGGGGGGCTACTGGTGGAAGTGATACCACTGAGAGGGAGCCCAGGGTCCAACACACAAAGCCAGAGCCCTCCACCAGGGTGACCTTATCCTGACACCACCCTCCACGCTGTTCTGACCCCCTCTGGAGGCCCAGGAGTGGCTCCCTTCTCTGTAGTGAGCCCAGCCACCCCGGGAACACCAGGCCCTGGGGTAGAGGAGGCTGATGGCCTAGACCCTCAGAGGGGACATGCTGGACTCNCACTTCATGGGAAACAGATGGAGAAACAGTGGAAACAGTGGCAGACTTTATTTTTTGGGGCTCCAAAAATCACAGCGGATGGTGATTGTAGCTATGAAATTAAAAGATGCTTACTCCTTGGAAGGAAAGTTATGGCCAACCTAAACAGCATATTAAAAAGCAGAAACATTACTTTGCCAACAAAGGTCCATCTAGTCAAGGCTATGGTTTTTCCAGTAGTCATGTATGGATGTGAGAGTTGGACTATAAAGAAAGCTGAGTGCTGAAGAATTGATGCTTTTGAACTGTGGTGATGGAGAATACTCTTGAGAGTCCCCTGGACTGCAAGGAGATCCAACCAGTCCATCCTAAAGGAGATCAGTCCTGGGTGTTCATTGGAAGGACTGATGTCAAAGCTGAAACTCCAATACTTTGGCCACCCAATGTGAAGAGCTGACTCATTTGAAAAAGACCCTGATGCTGGGAAAGATCGAGGACAGGTGGAGAAGGGGACAACAGAGGATGAGATGGTTGGATGGCACCGCCGACTCGATGGACATGAGTTTGAGTAAACTCCGGGAGCTAGAGATGGACAGGGAGGCCTGGTGTGCTGCGGTCCATAGGTTGCAAAGAGTCGGACACGACTGAGCGGCTGAGCTGAGCTGTGTCACTTGGGCTTGTTACTTACTGCCTCTGTACCTCAGTTTCCTCATCTTACAATAGGAATGAGATTCACCTCGTGAGGCTCTCATGTGGAGTGACTGAGGAAACACAGGTAACATTTGCAAAACCCTAAGAACGGAGCCTGCGGAGAGGGAGCACTTTGTGTCAGTCAGAACCATCAATATTCTGAGCCCTGAACCCATCACTGAGGCCAAGGCCGTGCCACACAGACTGGTGGGCTCAGGCCTCGGCTGTAGCTGCATTTCTGGGGAGGGTCTGGAGCCCCAGTGGCATAAAATGACTGATGGTGATGAGGAGGCGTTTCTGCAAAGGATATCAGGGTACAATTTTTAGAAAAGGGAGGTGGGAAGCTCTGCGTGTCCTGCCCTAGGATGATTGGCAGTGAAATAGTCCATTCTTTCAAGGAAATCTCCTCACTCCTCACCATCCAGGGCCCGGCCTCAGGGGCCGCTGAGACAGATAAATACTATACTTGAAGGCCCAGCTTCCTGCCTGTTCCCACCTGGGCCTCCATCATCAGCACGAGGGGAAGCCGTGTTCTGTTCTCTTCCTGTCAGTCTCTCATCATCCAACTCGGACCCAGACTGCCTGGAATCACTCGCACTCACTTCTCAGGAGTAAATAATCATGGTCAAACATGGTCCAGTCTGACACCATTTAGGAAAAATGTCTGCAGCTGTACAAGGTCACACAGTAGGGCTCTTTGAACCAATTTACCCTTCTCAATACCTGGATCTTCAGTGGGGTTACTTCCTTCAGTCTGAGGTGTTCTCTAAGTACCATGAGTGTTTGCCTTGCTGCTGGGAGATAGACAGAGGCCCCTGGGAGCAGCGGCCTGAAAAAGAGGAAAGAGCTGCCTACCGAAGTAAAGTAACTGAGTCCGGCGGCCGGGAGGAGAGAATGGAAATATGTAAAGCACACACAAGAGAAAGACTAGGGAAATGAGAGAGTGCGTTGATAGGAAGGTTGGCAACACTCCAGTCCATGGTCAGGACTTGGGGGGCACCAGAGAACTGAACTGAGGACAAAAGTCGGGTGGGGAGAGTCCATGGGATGCTCTGAGAGGAAGAGCCTGCAGCTGGGGAACTCAGGGGTGTTCGGATGTCAAATGTAATTGATGTTCACAATAATGGGTTTTACAACATATTAATGTGTCAGCTTTATTTTCCTTCTTTGTGCTTGACTGTGTACACAACCACAGCTTACTCTCTCCCTCTTGGTGCTATAGGAACAAAATGCTGGGATTTCATTAGAAGAATATACTACATTTTCATTAAAAATAATATGAAGGGCTTCCCTGGTGGCTCAGTGGCAAAGAATCCACCTGCCAACACAGAAGATATAGGTTCGATCCCTCATCCAGGAAGATCTCACATGCCACAGAGCAACTAAGCCTGTGCACCACAACTACTGAGCCTGTGCTCCAGAGCCCGGGAGCCGCAACCACTGAGCCCAAGTGCCACAACTTCTGAAGCCCGTGCACCCTAGAGCCCGTGCTCTGAAACAAGAGAAGCTACCGCAATGAGAAAGCCGAGCACCGCAACTAGAGTAGCCCCTATTCGCCAAGGGGAGAAAACCCGAGCAGCAACAAAGACCCAGTAGAACCAAAAATAAAATCATTAAAAAAATAATAATATGAGGGCTTTCCTGGTGGCTCAGTGGTAAAGAATCTGCCTGCCAAAGCAGGAGACATGGTTCGATCCCTGGTTAGGAGAGATCCCACATGCCGTGGAGGAGCTAAGCCCACGTGCCACAGCTGCTGAGCTTGTGCTCTGGAACCCCCGCTGTGCAGCAAGAGAAGCCACCGCGAGGGGAAGCCCTGTGCCCGCAACTAGAGAGCAGCCTCCAGGTGCCAGAGCTGGAGAAAAGCCCTCGCAGCGGCGAAGCCCCAGCACAGCCACAGATAAACAGAATCAAATAAAAATGAATCAATAATAAGACAAAAAGAAAAGTCAATACATAAAAGTGTAAAGAAGGCCTCCTCAGTGTGAGTGAAGTGCATAGCAATAATAACATGAAAATCCAGAATAGTAAAAGGAAGAAAACAGACTCATTCAACAGAGTTATATATGATGATGTATTTCCTCATAGTCTTTTTTTTTTTAACATTGTTTTAATCATGGTATTTATACAATTTGCATTGTGTTTTTATCAAAGACATGCTACTGTCCTCTGATGTAGTCCTTGTAAACTTCATTTTTAACAGCAGCAGGTTATTCTGTTGAACAGATAGACCATGATGTCGATCCATTTGTCCACTGAGGAACTAGATAACATGTGAGAATGTTCTCATCAGTGGTGTTAAGTTTTCATTGTGATGCCTCTCTTTGTGCCTAAAACCTCGTCTATCTTTACTATTATTTCTTGAGGAAATAGAGTTACCGAGGGCTGAATAATTTTAAGCCTTGATAGGCACTGCTAAACTGTGGTCCAGAAAAGTCAGACTAATTAATACTCATCTCTATTGTATAAAAAGAGCCCATTTCCTTTAGCTAGACCCATAGTATATCCCAACAAGATTCCCTAAGGATAGAGTGACCAAACATCAATGCATTTTACGTTTTGCTTAATAATACAGTCTACACCAATGCTAAAAGCAAATGATACCATTTGTTCATTTACTTTTTGGATATTTATTGTGTGTTTACTATGTAACCTCTCTGTTCCAGTATCTAGATTTGAGTACTTCCTGGAGAAGAGAAAAAGAAAAAAGAGGCTTTTCTTTATTTTCCTCACCCTGCCCCACCACCCACCCAGAAAAAGGCTCTTTGTCACTGACCAGGTTTCCCTAGAAGGTGCTGAGGTGAACAGAAAAATATTCTTGAGTAGCATCTCCAATAAAACAAAAGCTAAATCACATTCCTACCACAAGAGGGAATCCATTATATCAAGGACCAAACCAAATAGCTAGCATTTCAACAGGGAATTCGTTGCAGAAACCATGAACATTATATCTGAACTTTTTGGATGTTAAAAAAAACTACAAGACTTTTGCTTCTTCGAAGAGCAAGCAGACACGCTTTTCCCTGTTCCTCTAAGCACAACAAAACACTGGGACATTATACACAAAACAGACATAGAAAGACTCTGAAAGATGGAGAGAAGACAGGCTGGCCAGGGGCTCTGGGGCCTGAGCAGCAATATAGTGGTGAGTTCCCTTATCTGTTTTCATTTTCTTAACCTCATGTATCCCAGACTTGGAGCTAACGAAGCCAGCAACCTGGAAATGCCAAAAGGCACAGACATAAAAAAGCCCCCATGAAAACCTGCTGTCTCTAGCCAAGGATGAAGACAAGAGCAGCCTAACAAGGCATAAAACATTCAGACAAAGACTGCTCTGCTCCTGCAGACACTGGGGAAAACTAGCCCTTCCAGCAGAGGCTGAGCGAGCCCCAGACTTTCTCCCTTGCCAGGCTGTGATGAGGGGCCCCTCCTCCTTCCTGCCGGAGGAGGCCCAGAGCTCAGACTTTCATTCCTCCCATCTGCTAGGCAGTACCGAGGCCTGAAATTCTACCTCCACCTGGATTCGCTCCCACTTCCTGCTGGATGGATCAGAGGAGGCCCAGTACAGGGTTAGGATTTCACCACTGCTCAGTGACAACAAGGGCTTCCCAGGTAGCTCAGCGGTAAAAGAATCCACCTGCCAAAGCGGGAGACACAGAAGATGCAGGCTCAGTCCCTGAGTGGGGAAGATCCCTTGGAGAAGAAAATGGCAACCTACTCCAAAGGAACCTGGCAAGCAACAGTCCCCAGGGCGCAAAGGATTGGACACACTGAGCACGCAGGAAAAAGACAAAAAGACAGTGATAACAGGTTACCTGCCCTGCAACGTCAGCGGGGACCACACAGTTCCCAAGCTCCCAGCCCCACCCAGCAGCAATGAGGAGTTCCTGGCTTTGGGCATCAACATGGGACTAGTGGAGAGTCTGGGCTGCTCCCTCCATCTGTCAGTGATAAGACAGAACCCTACCTGCTCCCTGCTAGACTGGTGTCATAGAAAACCACATAATGAGGTTTAAATAAGATCCAGTCTCATTACATAACAGGAGAATGTCCAGGTGTCAATTGAAAAATCCTTCATCATACTAAGAACCAGGAAGACATCCAGCTGAAGGAAAAAAGATGCTGACACTGAAGTGACAGGTGCCCTGTTAGATATCAGTATTAGTTGTTAGAGAATTAAAGGGGTTAGAACTATCTGATGAAGATTCTAAACCAGTTGTGATAAAAAGAATACTTCAACAATCACCAACAAGCATGAAAAAAACAAGTCTCTGCAAAGAAATAGAAGTTACAAAGAATGGATAGATGAATGGATAAAGAAGACGTGGGGCACGTATAAAATGGAATTATTATTCAGCCATCGAAAAGAATGAAATAATGCCATTTGCAGCAACATGAATGGACCTGGAGATTATACTAAGCGAAGTCAGACAGAGAAAGACAAATATCATATGATATTGCTTATATGTGGAATCCAAAAAAAGAAAAAGACACAAATGGGGTCTTCCCTGGTGGTTCAATGATAAAGAGTCTGCCTGCCAATGCAGGAGACAGGGGTTTGATCCCTAGTCCAGGAAGATCTCACGTGCCATGAAGCAGCTAAGCCTCTGTGCCATAACTATCGAGCCTGTGCTCTGGAACCCTAGAGTCACAAGTGAAGCCCGAGTGCCTCGACCCCATGACCTGCAACAAGGGAAGCCACCACAATGAGAAGCCCGAGCACTGCACCTAGAGAGTAGTCCCTGCCTACTGCCACCAGGGAAAATCCCGCACAGCAGTGAAGACCCACACAGCCAACAAATACATAAATAAAATGACTTTTAAAAATGACACAAGTCAGCTTATTTATAAAACCAAAACAGACTTATCGAACAAACTTATGGTGACCGGGTTGGGGGTGGGGTGGGGAGGATGCGGGCAGGGATAGATTGGGAGTTTGGGATAGACATGTCCACAATGCTGTATGCTGTATTTAATATAGATAACCAACAAGAACCTACTGTATAACACAGGGAACACTGCTCAGTTACTAAGTCATGTCTGACTCTTCACGGCCCCATGGACTGTAGCCCGCCAGGCTTCTCTGTCCATAGAGTTTCCTAGACAAGAATGCTGGAGTGGTTTGCCACTTTCTACTCCAGGGGACCTTCCTTCCCAATGCAGGGATCGAACTCACAGCTCTTGTGTCTCCTGCATTGGCAGGCAGATTCTTTACCACTACTGTCGCCTGAGAAGCCCAATCGACTATATTCCAATATAAAATGAAAATTTTTTAAATTGCTGGTCAAACTACTGTCTGGCTAATTAAAATTTCCCAGAGTGCGAAAACCCCCAAAGAGAATAATAAGTGCAAAGAAATCTGTACTGAGAGTTATCACAGTCAAACTTCTGAGATCTAAACGTAAAGAAAAAAAAAAATCTCAAAAAGGTATGGGGACAGAAACAAAGCCTTAGCTCTTAGGGAAGAACAACTTGAATAACAGCCAATTCTGATCAGAAACCATGGAAGCCAGAAGGAACTGGCACACAGTTTTTAAGTGTCAAAAAAGATCCCTCAATCCAGAATCCTGTATCTAGCGAGAATATCCTCACAGGGAAACCAAGATATTCTCAGACAATGGAAAATAAAGGGGCTTTTTCACCAGCAGATCTACTCCAAAAGAATGGCTAAAGGGAGTTCTTTGAACACAAAGGCAACAATAAAAGAAGGAAACGGAACAGCAGGAAGGAAAATAGAGAATAGACTCAAAAAAAGGTAAAAAAAAAAAAAAAAAA
>SJYQ01007967.1:51209-116963 GCA_006410935.1 Redunca redunca
CAGGATTCTTGCCTTCATGAGAAGAGACACGAGAGGGTTTGGTGCTGCCCCTCTCTGCCATCTGAGGACGCAGGGAGGAAGCACCATCTCTAAGCCAGGAAAAGAGGAACCCCAGAGCCTGAGCCCTCCCAGAACCCTGACCTCGGACTGTCCAGTCTCTGGACTGTGAGAAACCAAGGTCTGTCGTTCGAACCACCCGCATTGTGTTCTGACAGCCGCAGCGGCCTAGTACAGACTGTGAGAAGGTAACCGCAATACTGACGCCGTATGACAGCCTCAAGTCTAGAAGAGACAAAGAATGTTTACAAAACCAGTAAGAAAAAGACGAACAATGGCATCAGATGAGGGAGTGAGGGCACTTCACAAAAGGGATTAGATCGATGGCCAATGAAAATGTAAAGTAGTACTTAAACTGATTAATAGTAATCGGGAAATATAAATTAAAGCACACTGCCTAGTGGGAAATAAATAGCTAGTGGGAAGCAGCTTTGTAGCACAGGGAGCCTGGCTCAGTGCTCTGTGAAGACCTAGGGGGTGGATGGGGGTGGCTGAGAGGGAGGCTCAAGAGGAGGGGATACATGTATGGTGGTGGTGGTGTAGTCGCTAAGTCGTGTCCAACTCTTGCGACCCTATGGACTGTAGTCCGCCAGGCTCCTCTGCCCCTGGGATTTCCCAGGCAAGAATATTGGAGTGGGTTGCCATGTCCTTCTCCAGGGGATCTTCCCAACCCAGGGATTGAACCCATGTCTCCTGCATTGAAGGAGGGCTCTTTACCTCTGAGCCACCAGGGAAGCCTGGATATATGTATACATACAGCTGATTCACGTCAGTGTACAGCAAAAACTAACACAGCTTGTACAGCAATGATACTCCAATAAAAAATGCCACGTTATAGCTCTGTACTTCTATTAGAAGGCCTAATTAAAAAGTACTGGCAAGGACTGGAAACAATAGGACACTCATAAACTGAGTGTACTTGTAAATTGTTTCAAACACTTTTTAAATTGATTTGACATTATGTTCCTATCTTATTTTCTATGTTATGGCCCAGCAATTCCGATGTTAGATAGGTATTCAACAAACATGTATTAACCTATGAACGAGAGACAGGCACAAGGTTATTTTCAACAGCATTATTTATAATAATCTCCAAGCAGGAACCATGTACACACACACGCGCATTACTAATCACAGTCCCGACCCATACCATGTGTGGGGTCCAGGGCCAGAGTACAAGCAAAGACACGATGCACTCCGTGTCTAAGAAGTTAAAAGCTAAAAATTTTAAAAGCTACAATCAAGATACCAAGTGGTGTTAGTTTTTATTGCTGTGGAACAAATTACCACAAAATTAGTGGCTTAAAAATTAGTTCAGAGTGTTGCAATCAGAAGTCTGGATTGATATGGATGGACTCTGAGTCTCACTGGCCTGATATCAACTGTTGCTGGGGTCCTGTTTCTTTTAAGGGAATCAGGGTTGTGCAAACTCACTGGTCATTAGCATAATTTGTTTCCTTGAGGATGTAGGACTGAGGTCCTGTGTCCTGTTGATTGTCAGCCTGGGCTGCTCTCAGCCCCCAGGGGTGGGTCACCACGTGTCCTGCCCCACTTCAAGCCTGCGTCATGTTTCAGGTCCTTCTTGTATTCTGAATCTCTGACTTCTTTTTCTTCAACCAGCCAGAGAAAACTCTCTGCTTATGTGATGGGCAGGCCTACCTCGTTAACCTCCTCATCGTAAGGTGAACTGTGTGCCATGTAACAAAAATGAGTTTAGGCAGTAAAATCCACATTGACCGCCCCAGGGTTACACAGCGTGTGTAAGCCAGAGGAGAGGGAAGTATGGGGAATCTGATTCTGCACACGACAGTCTGTCCTTCAGCCCCCAAAGATTCATGTACCTTCCAAATGTAAAACGTAATCATCACCTCCCCAGAATCCCAAAATTTTCATCAAGTTGCAGTATCCATTTGAATCCAAAATCTCATCAGTGTAATAGTCTGAAATCTCATTATCTAAATCATCTAAACCAGGTATGGATGAAGCTCTGGGGTATAGTCTGTTGAATTAAGAATCACTCCTGGGATACAGTTACTCTTCCTCTTTAGACCATAAAGCTAAATAGATAACCTACATTCCTCCAGTACTCAGCATGCAATGATGAGATAGGAGTAGTTAAAACAGAGGAAATGAAAATGCAAAAGGTAAAAGGAATTCATTGGTCCAAGGCATTTTGTTTTTAAGATTTATTTAATTGGTTTGACTGTGCTGGGTCTTCACTGCTGCGCAGGGGCGCCTCTCTAGTTGCGGTACAAAGGCTTCTCCTTGCAGGGGCCTCTCTTGTTGCAGGGCACAGACTCTAGCTGCATGAGCTTCAGTAGTTCCAGCAGGTGGGCTACGGAGCACGTTGCTTGGTGTCATGCGGGATCTTCCAGACCAGGGATTGAACCAGTGTCCCCTGAATTTCAAGGTGGATTCTTAACCCCTGCACCACCAGGAAAGCTCCCCAAGGCTGCTGTCAAATGCAGCCTGCTCACCTCTAGCCCTCGTCCCTTGATTATGTATAAAGGTCTGTTAATTCTGTGTCTCTCAGCTCTGCTGTCTTGTTCTTGGCTCCTGATTCTTCCATCTGAGCAGTTCTTCTGTTTCCATAACACTCAGCACATGTTTGCTGCTGAGCAGTTCACTTCACCTGCTAGTATTATCTGTATCCTTTTCAGCCCAAGACTGTCAGTATTTATGTTGACATAATATTCTCCAGAACTGTACGAACCTTGCATGGATTTCACTGGTTTTCATTCTGTTAAGCAAAGATATCTCCACAGCTATTTTAGAGATAATCCATTCTCTATCTTTGGCTTCTGCTGAGATGTCTGAAGAGCAAAGCCCTTGTTCCCTAAGAAGTAGCTCTCTAGGTTCTGTGTCTCCAGTTCTGTGAGACATTCCCTTAACTCTAGAGACAACAGTACATAGGATTGAATACTCTGATCTTTGATTTTTCTCAAGTATTACCAGAAGGTCATATAGTCATGGAGAATTCTATGGACTCTATCCATGGGGTTGCAAAGAGTTGGACATGACTGAGCGACTTGCACTTTCACTTTCATGTAGTCATAGTCTTGGCTTTTCCTCTGTGCATGCTCTCTGAATCAATCTCATAGTTTCTGTCTGTTTTCCTTTTGAATAGTATATATCCCCTCACATCACCTACTATACCTATGCTGTTAACTGTACATGCATCCTCAGTCACTCAGTTGTGTCTGCCTCTTTTGGGACTCCATGGACTCTAGCCCACCAGGTTCCTCTGTCCATGGGATTCTCCAGGTAAGAATACTGGAGTGGGTTGCCATTTCCTCCTCCAGGGGACCTTCCTGACCCAGGGATCAAACTCACATCTACTAAACTGGCAGGTGGATTTTTTACCATTGCACAACCTGGGAAGCCTGCAGTTAATTGTGTTCAGTTCAGTTCAGTTGCTCAGTTGTGTCTGACTCTTTGCAACCCCATGAATCGCAGCACACCAGGCCTCCCTGTCCATCACCATCTCCCGGAGTTCACTCAGACCCACGTCCATTGAGTCCGTGATGCCATCCAGCCATCTCATCCTCTGTTGTCCCCTTCTCCTCCTGACCCCAGTCCCTCCCAGCATCACAGTTTTTTCCAATGAGTCAACTCTTCACATGAGGTGGCCAAAGTACTGGAGTTTCAGCTTTAGCATCATTCCTTCCAAAGAAATCCCAGGGCTGATCTCCTTCAGAATGGACTGGTTGGATCTCCTTGCAGTCCGAGGGACTCTCAAGAGTCTTCTCCAACACCACAGCTCAAAAGCATCAATTCTTCGATGCTTAGCCTTCTTCACAGTCCAACTCTCACATCCATACATGACCACAGGAAAAACAATAGCCTTGACTAGACAGACCTTAGTCAGCAAAGTAATATCTCTACCTTTGAATATGCTATCTAGGTTGGTTGTAACTTTTCTTCCAAGGAGTAAGCGTCTTTTAATTTCATGGCTGCAATCACCATCTGCAGTGATTTTGGAGTCCCCCCAAAAATAAAGTCTGACACTGTTTCCCCATCTATTTCCCATGAAGTGATGGGACCGGATGCCATGATCTTCTTTTTCTGAANTAAGGAGTTCATGATCTGAGCCACAGTCAGCTCCTGGTCTTGTTTTTGTTGACTGTATAGAGCATTAGAGCATCTCCATCTTTGGCTGCAAAGAATATAATCAATCTGATTTCAGTGTGGACCATCTGGTGATGTCCATGTGTAGAGTATTCTCTTGTGTTTTTGGAAGAGGGTGTTTGCTATGACCAGTGCATTTTGGAGCAGCCGTGAAGAGATATACCACGCCCAAGGTAAGAGAAACCCAAGTAAGATGGTAGGTGTTGCAAAAGGGCATCAGAGGGCAAACACACTGAAACTATACTCATAGAAAACTAATCAATCTAATCACACTAGGATCACAGGCTTGTCTAACTCATGGAAACTAAGCCATGCCCGCGGGGCAACCCAAGACGAGCAGGTCATGGTGGAGAGGTCTGACAGAATGTGGTCCACTGGAGAAGGGAATGGCCAACCACTTCAGTATTCTTGCCTTGAGAACCCCATGAACAGTATGAAAAGGCAAAATGATAGGATACTGAAAGAGGTACTCCCCAGGTCAATAGGTATCCAATATGTTACTGGAGGTCAGTGGAGAAATAACTCGAGGAAGAATGAAGGGATGGAGCCAAAGCAAAAACAATACCCAGCTGTGGATGTGACTGGTGATAGAAGCAAGGTCCAATGCTGTAAAGAGCAATATTGCATAGGAACCTGGAATGTCAGGTCTGTGAATCAAGGCAAATTGGAAGTGGTCAAACAAGAGATGGCAAGAGTGAACGTCAACAGTCTAGGAATCAGCCAACTAAAATGGACTGGAATGGGTGAATTTAACTCAGATGACCATTATATCTACTACTGCGGGCAGGAATCCCTCAGAAGAAAGGAATGGAGTAGCCATCATGGTCAACAAGAGAGTCTGAAATGCAGTACTTGGATGCAATCTCAAAAACAACATAATAAGAAAGGTTTCCAAGGAAAACCATTCAATATCAGGGTAATCCAAGTTTATGCCCCAACCAGTAATGCTGAAGAAGCTGAAGTTGAATGGTTCTATGAAGCCCTACAAGACCTTTTCAAACTAACACCCAAAAAAGATGTCCTTTTTATTATAGGGGACTGGAATGCAAAAGTAGGAAGTCAAGAAACACCTGGAGTAACAGGCAAATTTGGCCTTGGAATGCGGAATGAAGCAGGGCAAAGGCTAATAGAGTTTTGCTAAGAAAATGCACTGGTTAACTGTGCTACCCTATGATAAAACCTGATTACAGGAGTAAAATCCATCACATCCATGAGGATTATACCAGGCAAGGACACCAAGGGATGATGGAGTCACTTTAGAGTTCCGCCTCCCAGGTATCGTGTTGAGAAACAGATCCCATCCTTTCACTGCTGCCCTCCAGTCTCTGAAGCCTCGGGAGGGTCTGAGCAGGTCCCATTCCTGCTCAGGAGTGAGGAATGCTGCTGGGCAGTAGGTGCAAAAACACACCGTGTACACTCAATAAAATACTATTTAGCTTCCCTGATGACTCAGCTGGAAAAGAATCTGCCTGCAATGCAAGAGACCCTGGGCTTAATTCCCTGGAGGAGGGCATCACAACCCACTCCAGTACTCTTACCTGGAGAATCCCATGGACAGAGGAGCCTGGTGGGCCTCAGTCCATAGCTTCGCAGGGTGTCAGCATTAATTCTGAGCATTAATTCTGACTGAGCATTAATTCTGATTCTGATGTCTGCATGTGTGCTAAGTTGCTTCAGTCATGTCCAACTCTTTGTGACTCTGTGGATTATAACCCACCAGTCAGGCCCCGGTGGTCACCCCGTAGGTGGTGATCTAATATCTAAGTGATAAAATTGCAAATAAAAGCAAGAATTTATTATCATAAATTCCAGATAGCAGTTACCTGATGAAATGGGTAGAGAAGTGTTCCTTATTAGAAGCAGTCAAGAGAGGGATTGAGAATGCTGTTCTTTGTTTTCTATTTTAAAAAGTGTGTCTCTCCTAGGTTATGAATTTACAGAGAGTGAGAGAGAGGGAGAGGGAGAGAGAGAGAGTGTGTGTATGTGTGTCTGTGTGCGTATGTTATAGTGTATGTGTATGTCCACATGCACGTGATTTCTTTTCCCTATTTTTTTGGTTGCACCATGAGGCTGCGTGAATTTAGTTTCCTGACCAGGGACTGAACCTGGGCCCTCAGCCCTAAGAGCTCTGAGTGCTTACCACTGTACAACTAGGGAAGTCCCTTTAATATTTAACTTCTTGACCTAGGCAGTAGTTACACAAGCATTAGGTATACAATAAGTTATTTAGCTGGACACAAAATAAAACTTCTATGCTGTTCTGTACCCATGTGTCATAATAAGAAAGGTTAAGTCATATAATTGGAGAAGGAAATGGTAACCCCCTCCAGTATGCTTATTTGGAGAATCCCGTGGACAGAGGAGCCTGGCCGGCCACGTTCCATGGCATTGCAGAAGAGTAGGACACGCCTTAATGATAAAAGTATCATATAATGAATTAAGAAAATACATTGTAAATGACAAATGATTTGGTAATGAATCACACTGAATTAAAACTCTCATTCTCATAATTAGGTTGATTATAGTCAAACAAACTATCCCTGAGACTGGAGGAAAAAGATAAACCTCTAAAGAGAATAATAAGCTATAAACTAAGAGAATGCAAGTTTTAAGGTATTCTGATAAAATTATGTTTGTGTCTTTTAAAAATTACTTTTTTATGAAAAAGTAATTCAAATGTAATTTTGTTAGTGTTTCTGTAAAGATCTTTCTCTGTAGAAGTATATTTGTTATGCTTTTAATCATCTTTTTTTGATACATTTAATCAACATTTCACTTGTGACACAGAAAACTTTTTTTTTCCCTGAAAAGTCTGTTTATTTTAAAAAGAAGAATTCCCTGTGTTGGGTCTAACTGCATATTTGAATTATCTGATTTAATCTAACACATACAGCTGAGTCTCAGAGACACTTCATTTGAGTCCTTTTGGGGAAGTCCCATAGAAATGAAATGCCAGTTTTAAAATCCTATTACACCCCACATGGTATAATTTTCCTCCTATAAATGCTAATGAGTACAATCATATAGAGGGGACTTCACTGAAATTTTTTATCTTCTACTACACTGACTGCAACTTATAATTTAATTTCACTTTATTTCAGTCCCAGATAAAATGAAGAATTGTATTGTCTGCCTCGCTGCCATTTCTCTTGATATTTCAAATATATTTAATTATACAAGGTCACATCTGAAGAGAGAAAACTCTGGAGAGCATGCAAATGAACTTTCCTCTATGGGATCACTTATGAATTCTTTATGACCCTAGAATTACATGATATGTTATTATCCTAAAGTGACACAGAATGTCTTACTTCTTGTCTTGCCCATTCTTGAAATAAAACTGGAGTATTAAAGAAAACTAATGACTCTGAGAATTGGCTACTCCAGAGGGTACAGTATTTCGTTACTTATGCTTTGTAAGTGACAGGGCACAGCAGGAAAGCAGTGAGAATATGCTGGTTACACTGGAGACTAGATTTATGGGTTTTCTTTTATGACAGGGTATTAAAGACTATGGCAGATTGTAGCAGCTGTTTGCAATGTGCCCAAGATCTGTTTATGAAAAATGTTTCGTACTGTGTTTTTATTAACCTTCTCAACATTTTTTAAAATTAATTTTTATTGGAGTATAGTTTCTTTGCAATGCTGTGTCAGTTTCTATTGTACAGCCAAATGAGTCAGCCCTAAAATATCCCCACCCTTTTGGACTTTTTCCCATTCAGGCCACCACAGAGCACTGAGCAAAGTGCCCCGTGCTATACAGTAGGTTCTTATTAATTATCTATTTTACACATAGTATCAATGGTGTATATATACTTTAACCCTAATCTCCCCCTTCTTCCCACCCTCCCACCACCTACTATTACTGAGAAGACTTTATTGATCATTCCAGTGCTGAGAGGCTATTTGCAAATGATCTTTGAAAACTGCAACAATGCCATATACAACATAGCTCTTTCAGAGCTTAGTATTCACATCGTAAATACTAAATGATTAATAAAATGTGCCATCTCGTTATGCTTTGGTCTATGCCATACATTTGGTATATGCTTTATATTCTTATTCCATGTATTACAATCAATAGTTCTCTATTCTTAGCAAACAGCTTACTTGAAAGTATATGGACTTTGAGAAAAATTACAGTCTTGCAAATGAAGGCAACACCTTTTCAGTTTTCTTTTTCTCTAAAGTCCTACAGCTTTCAGTTTTTTATGCTTGTTTGGGAAAGAAATTAATTTTCAGCTAATAAGTTCTTAATGCAACTTTAACTCAAAATGAATCTTTGAAAATAACACTTTGCTGCTTGGGTGTGTTTGTGCCGGTGTGTTTGTAAATATAGGTAAATAGAACATCTGTAAAATATCTCTATTGGACAGCAAGTTAGACTATTTCACAATCAAGGAAGTAATTGGATCTATATAATGACCAAATATAGGAATACCTTAGTTGAATTTACAAGTTAGAGTACTGAACATTCATTCACCAAACTACTACTCCTTCCTAAGGGAAAAGTTTAATTCTGAAATCAATATGAAACTCTGATTAGGCAGAGTTGGCAGTTTTGTTTTTTACAAAACTAAAAGTACTCTTGGCCTATGTTGTAGCAATCGTTCCCTTTGATACTTACTGAGTGGAAAATGTATGTCCACATAAAAACCTGCACACAGATATTTGTAGCAGCTTTATTCATAATTGCCAAAACTTGGAAGTAGCCAAGATGTCCTTTAGTAGGTAAGCAGTACATCCAGAGATGGGAATATTATTCAGAGCTAAAAAGAAATGAGCTATCAAACCATGAAAATACATGGAGGAAACTTAAATGCATATGACTAAGCGAAGGAAGGCAATCTGAAAATGTATATACCAAATGATTCCAACTATAGGACATTCTGTAAAAGGCAAGTCAGGGAGACAGTAAAAAGATTAGGGGTTAAGGGATCTTTGAGTCATGATCATGTGCCAGTCAGTTCATCAGTTGTTACAAATGTATCATCTGGTAGAGGATGTTGATTGTAGCAGATGCTATGGATATATACAGGGTAGAGGACCCATGGAAAATCTGTACCTTTCCCTCAATTATGCTGTGAACCTAAAACTGTTCTAGGTAAATAATGAGTTAACAACAATAGCAAACCCCCTGCATTTAGGGTAGGATAAAGGTCAGTTTTCATTCCAGTCCCAAAGAAAGGCAATGCCAAAGAATGCTCAAACTACCGCACAATTGCACTCATCTCACACGCNTTGCACTCATCTCACACACTAGTAAAGTAATGCTCAAAATTCTCCAAGCCAGGCTTCAGCAATATGTGAACCGTGAACTCCCTGATGTTCAAGCTGGTTTTAGAAAAGGCAAAGGAACCAGAGTTCAAATTGCCAAGATTCTCTGGATCATTGAAAAAGCAAGAGTGTTCCAGAAAAACATCTATTCCTACTTTATTGACTATGCCAAAGCCTTTGACTGTGTGGATCACAATAAATTGTGGAAAATTCTGAAAGAGATGGGCATACCAGATCACCTGACCTGCCTCTTGAGAATCCTATATGCAGGTCAGGAATCAGCAGCCAGAACTGGACATGGAACAACAGACTGGTTCCAAATAGGAAAAGGAGTACATCAAGGCTGTATATTGTCAGCCTGCTTATTTAACTTATATGCAGAGTACATCATGAGAAACGCTGGGCTGGAAGAAGCACAAGCTGGAATCAAGACTGCCGGGAGAAATATCAATAACCTCAGATATGCAGATGACACCATCCTTATGGCAGAAAGTGAAGAGGAACTAAAAAGCCTCTTGCTGAAAGTGAAAGAGGAGAGTGAAAAAGTTGGCTTAAAGCTCAACATTCAGAAAACGAAGATCATGGCATCTGGTCCCATCATTTCATGGGAAATAGATGGGGAAACAGTGTTAGACTTTATTTTGGGGGGCTCCAAAATCACTGCAGATGGTGATTGCAGCCATGAAATTAAAAGATACTTACTCCTTGGAAGGAAAGTTATGACCAATCAAGATAGCATATTGAAAAGCAGAGACATTCAGTTCAGTTCAGTTCTGTTCTGTTCAGTTCAGTCGCTCAGTTGTGTCTGACTCTTTGCGACCCCATGAATCGCAGCACACCAGGCCTTCCTGTCCATCACCATCTCCCAGAGTTCACTCAGACTCATGTCCATCGAGTCCGTGATGCCATCCAGCCATCTCATCCTCGGTCGTCCCCTCTTCTCCTGCCCCCAATCCCTCCCAGCATCAGGGTCTTTTCCAATGAGCCAACTCTTTGCATGAGGTGACCAAAGGACTGGAGCTTCAGCTTTAGCATCATTCCTTCCAAAGAACACGCAGGGCTGATCTCCTTCAGAATGGACTGGTTGGATCTCCTTGCAGTCCAAGGGACTCTCAAGAGTCTTCTCCAACACCACAGTTCAAAAGCATCAATTCTTCGGCGCTCAGCCTTCTTCACAGTCCAACTCTCACATCCATACATGACCACAGGAACTTTGCCGACTAAGGTCTGTCTAGTCAAGGCTGTGGTTTTTCCAGTGGTCACGTATGGATGTGAGAGTTGGACTGTGAAGAAGGCTGAGCACTGAAGAACTGATGCTTTTGAACTGTGGTGCTGGAGAAGACTCTTGAGAGTCCCTTGAAGTGCAAGGAGATCCATGCAGTCCACGCTAAAGGAGATCAGTCCTGGGTGTTCATTAGAAGGACTGTTGCTGAGGCTGAAACTCCCTTACTTTGGCCACCCCATGTGAAGAGCTGACTCACTGGAAAAGACCCTGATGCTGGGAGGGATTGGGGGCAGGAGGAGAAGGGGATGACAGAGGATGAGATGGTTGGATGGCATCACTGACTCGATGGACATGAGTTTGGGTAAACTCCAGGCGTTGGTGATGGACAGGGAGGCCTGGTGTGCTGCGATTCATGGGGTCGCAAAGAGTCGGACACAACTGAGTGACTGAACTGAACTGAATGTTCACAAAAGGGGTTTCCTAGTGGTTCAGATGGTAAAGAATTAGTCTGCAGTGCAAGAGACTCAAGGTCAACCTGTGGATCAGAAAGCTCCATGGAGGTGGGCATGTCAGCCCACCCCAGTATTCTTGCCTGGAGAATTCGATGGACAGAGGAGCCTGGTGGGCTACAGTCCATGAGGTCACAAAGAGTGGGACACGACTGAGACTAAGCACTCAGGCAGTGTTCACAGAATGCAGTTTATTTTATATTGGTGGCGGTGGTTTAGTCACCAAGTCATGTCTGACTCTTGTGACCTCATGGACTGTAGCCCACCAGGCTCCTCTATCTATGGGATTTCCCCGGCAAACATACTTGAGTGGGTTGCCAATTCCTTCTCCAGGGGATCTTCCCGACCCAGTGGTTAAACCAGGGTCTCCTACATTGGCAGGCGATCTCCTGCATTGCAGGCAGATTCTTTACTGACTAAGAATATCAGGAAAGGCCCTAGTTGATACTAAATAGATGTAAGTAATAATTCACTTTATTGGTATTCAGAGTAATTTCCATGAACAATAGTCCAGAGAGGACTGTGTATAAAAAGAAAAAAAAAACAAAACAGAATTAAAATGAAAAAAATTGCTCTCTCCATATACCCATTATAATTGTTTCAGAAACGCAGGGTAAAATACAACTAAGAATGTAGCATGGCCATGTGAAGAAGGGAAACAATATTAAGAGATCTGTGTGCTGGTCCTTGCTGTGACATTGAGACACTGACATTGACTTCTTGTTCTAGTAGATTCTTCATCACAAATGAGAATAACACAGCCTGCCACACTGGGTTTTTGTAGAGTTTATATGAGATGATGTTTTTTATATCACTTTAGATTAATAATACTCCATGCATAAAACATTACTATTAATGACACACATCATTAATTTTATTGTATTTTGCTTTATGATGCTTTTCAGATTTTCCATTTGTATTTATTTATTTACAAACTGAAGGTTTGTGGCAACTGTGCATGGAGGAAGTCTGTTGTTGCCATTTTTCCAGGAGTATTGGTTTACTTTGTGCCACATTTTGGTAGTCCCTGGAATATTTCAAACCCTCTGTCAGTAAAAAAAAAATTAGTTTGCTGAAGGCTCAGATAATGGTTAGCAGTGAAATATTTTTTGATTAAAGTGCAGGCTATTTAAAAATATATAATGCTATTGCACACTTACTAGACAATAGGGTAAATGTAACTTTTATATGCACTAGGAAACCAAAACCTTTGCAACTGGCTTTATTGCAGTGGTCTGGAATTGAACCTGCAGTCTCTTTGAGGTCTTCCAGTAACAGGTCACTTTAAAAGTGAAATATTTCTCTAAAGGGTTATAACTTAAGTCTTTATGAGTTCACACTGTAATTATCAGCTAATCTTTTCACTGAAAAGTTTGGTTCAAGGAGAAGTCTTACCCTTGATGTTCTTGTGATAACATCATAATTTAGGAGGACTATTAGAGTGAAGTTTCTATTTTCTCACTGTGACATTTCCTAAAGTTCTTAAATTTATTACTTTGCTTGACAGGTCATCAAGTACTGAACTGTATAAAAATCACTTTACCAAACAGGGGAAAAAAAAAAAAAGCGGAGGGAAAAAGCAGTGGAGATATTTGACAATCTAAGACTGGCAAGGAACCCAAGTCAAATTAGGTCTATTTTACTCAGTGCTTCTTTAAAAATTAGTTCAAATATAGCCATAATTATTCTAGTTAAATGAAATACAGATCAAGACAGAGAGCCAACATATCTTTTTAAACGGAAGAGACCATGCAATTCATAGAAAAAGGTTGGGGAGAGAAAGAAAGGACAAAGAAAACATTCATTTTTCATTAATGGCTGATGCATTTGCTGGGGAGATGGCACAAGTACTGTTAGTAATACATTTTCCACATTGACCTTCAAGAAGTTCGGTCAGCTACTAGTTGGGGAAAGTAGTTCTGCACGGCTTTATTCTGAGCTCCGCGGCTCCTTGCTTTTGGTAGAACCTACGTTATTTCTGCTCATTTGTCACTGCTATAAGGAAAGTGGCCTTTTTCAAGAAATGTTTTTCTTCGGAGGAGTCAGTAAAGTGTGTGTGTCTGTGTATGTGTACATGTTCTAAAATACATGATTGAAATATCAAGTTATGCGAGGCCCTGGTACTTGCTCATATACTTCATCATAACCGACCCTGAGCTTCAGGTGGGACTGTAGGTTCTTTGGGTTTCCCAGGTGGCTCAGATGGTGAAGAACCTGCCTGCTAATGCATGAGACATGGGATCAATCCCTGGACTGGGAAGATCCCCTGGAGAAGGAAATGTCAGCCCACTGCATATTCATGCCTGGAGAATCCCTGGACGGAGGCGTCTGGCAGACAGTCAGTGGGGTCGCAGAGAGTCGGACACGGCTGAGTGACTAAACAGCAGCAACAATGCAGGCTCTTCACCACGGACTGTGAAGGCCATCTTCTGTCTTGTTCTCCACCATTCCTCCAGCACCAGAAAACTGCTCAGTATGCGCTGAGTGCTCAATAAATATTTGCTGTTTGAGTGAACAAATGAGGGGCACTATTGTAAGAGTTAAAAAAACACCTATCGATAGAATAGCAAGTGCGTAATTACTGACGTAGTCCTGCAAGAAGTAATGCAAATTAAACCCAGAATTAAAATAGACATTGGAAGAAAAGGATGTATGTGTGAGCTGTTCATTTTGTAAGAGCAACACTGCTTGGAAAACTTTTGTGTGTGGGGCTGAAGACTGTAATATACACGTAGACATGTGTTAATCAGGATGGCCTAGAAGCCCCATTGTCCTAAAGAACCTTGGAGAAGCAGTCTTTATGTTCAATAAATAATTAGTTGGTCACTGGTGGTCTCCATGGCCTTTCCTAACATCTTAAATTTGCAGACAGGAAAATAGACACTGGAGACTATGACTTTTTTTTTTTTTGCTACATACAAACTCACTTCTAAGATAATGCAATAGTATTTTTGAAACACAATAAGCAGAGCAGAATGAATGGACATTAGTTACTTCATCTCCTGTTATATTATCCTCTCATTCAGTGACTTTATTTTTATATGGATTTTTAAATCACTTTCAAAAGACTTCAGCAATTGTTTCGGTAATCACTTTAAAAGTTGACCTATGAGAAGTTCTAATGAGTTATAAATTTTAAAATGTGTTTCACGGATAAATATCTGACCTGAAAAATCTGAGACCAAAGAATCAAAGATGTCCTGAAGAACTGAATCATTGTAATTAACAAAGAGAAGGGGCTGGAGAGCAAGAGAGAAAGTAAGCTTTGGACTCTCCAGAAATGACACATAATCTGTATTATGTTGTATTTCCTCAGATTTTCAGAAAATCAGGAAACTCTTGCATTTTGTCAGTACAGGTTAGAAAACAATGATATATGCTGTTTTCCTAAAACACAGGCGATGCTTAAGAATTCATTAAATCAGGCCCACACATATCTCATTTAAGGCCAAATTATTTACCTAGGAACTTTTGCTTCAACTTCTTCACTTTGACTTGCTAGTTTTTAGGTATTTCTGAAATGTTTCTGTAAGAATTAAGAAAGAAAACAGATTAAAAAGTGATCGAGTTCTTTCTGTTTCTTACTAGTTTCTCTGAGATTTTATGATCCTGTGGGTTAGAAATTATTAATAAATCTCCAGGATCACTTTGGTGACTCAAATTTTATTATTTAAAAAAATCATTATTCATAGTCTTATAAAGATTTTATGAGTATATCAGGGAAGAATATTTGACATTGAAACTATTCTGGAAAATTCAACAAATGTGGATGCCTCTAGGAATCACCTATAGGATTTATGACTATAGTGGGTAAAGAATCCACTTGCAATGCAGGAAACACAGGTTCAGTTCCTGGGCTGGGAAGATCCTCTGGAGAGGAAGTGGCAACCCACTGCAGTATTCTTGCCTGGGAAATTTCATGGACAGAGGAGCCTGGTGGGCTACTATGCAAAGAGTCACAAAGAGTTGAACACAACTGAATGACTAAGCATGCATGCCTGCATGTGTGCACACACATGCGTGCACACAGACACACACATACACACAGACAGGCTTTCACTTTAACCTTGGCATCCATTTAGATCAATAGGAAGACTAAAATGGTTGGGAAAGTAGGGATTTAGATAAGTTGTGGATTTAACTTTTTTACATTTTCCTTTATCTGCTTCAGCCTGGAAATTGATTTTGTTATTAATAAAAATTGATATTAAAAAAACCCTTTATAATCCATTTGCCCTCAGAAGTTTCTGATCTCAGTAGCAAATACTAAAAACAAGTTGCTTTGGTATAGCAGTCATTTCAGCTATGATGGAGAGTTGATTCATTCTGCTTTAGTCACCCACACAATTGCCAATGCCCTGACTCTGAAAAGAATATGTATATTCTACAAACTAAATGGCAGGGGATTTTTCTTTTTAAATTCCAGGTTGAGCAGGTGGTAAAATATCTATGGACAGTGAAAGCCATTAATAGAGAATAAATGAGAACCCCATGAACTCATTTTACAATGACTTGCCCAGTTGTACCAGTTTTTAATTGGTCAAAAAAGGAATAGCATTAACCTTCATATTCCTGCAAACATAGCCTCTGTATGAGTCTATTAATAGGTGACTGGTGAATCCTAAAAGATCAAAATATTAACCAACATTTTATTGTTGAAGTCATGATTGGCACATGTGATGCTTCTAGTGTGAAAGCAAAAGTTAAATGACTCTTTCTTTTTGTTTAAAGTTTATTGAGGCATAGCTGATGCATAATGTTTCATTTCTTCTGTACAGCAAAGTGAGTCAGTTACACAAAAAGCAAATATTCTTTTTTAAGATTCTTTTCCATTATGGTTTGTCACAGGATATTTACTGCAGGTAGTTCCCTGTGCTGTGCATGAGGGCCTTTTCCTTATCCACTCCTACATAGTAGTTTGCCTCCGCTAATCCCAAACTCCCAATCCATCCCTCCCCCATCCTCCGCCCCTTGGCACCAGCAAGTCTGTTCATCTGTGACTCTGTTATAGTTTCCTTAATAGCTTCATTTGTGGCATACTTGAGTCCACATATAAGTGATATCATATAGCATTTGTCTCTTTCTGACTTCTCTTAGTATGATCATCTCTGGATCCATCCATGGTGCTGCAAATGGCATTTTTTCATTCTTTTTGGTGACTGAGTAATATTCCATTGTACATGTGCACCACAACTTCTTTATGCATTCATCTGTCAGTGGACATTTAGGTTGCTTCCATGTCTTGGCTATTGTAAGTAGTGATGTTATGAAGATAGGGTGCATGTATCTTTTATATAAACTCCTATTTCTCATCAGCCACTGTATGGACAGCTGAAATGAGTTTCAGCCCCAAAACTATAGATGTGGATTGTATGACCCTAATGTAATATTCTTTGATGATTTCAGTTTAGGTAAAATATTCATAACATTCAATGAACCATCTTAGACATTTTAAGTGTACAGTTCTTTAGTGATAAGTATACTTGTGTTGCAGTGCAACCAATCTTTAGAACTTTTTCATCTTGGAAAATAAGGCCTATACCCTTCAAACAGCAGCCCACCATTCCCCATCCTTGCCCCTGACAATCACTGACTGTCTATGAATTTAACTATCCTTTACCGCCTGTGAGGAGAACCATATATGTCCTTCTGTGACTGGCTTATGTCACTTAGCATAGCAGAATGTCCTCAAGGTTCATCCACACTGCATTGCATATCAGAATCCTCTCCCCTTTAAACGCTGGATTTTAAAGGCTCCACTGTCTGTACAGACCATATTTTGTTTATCCAGTCCTCTGTCAGTGATCACTTGTGCTGCTTCCAACTTGGCTACTGTGATAAATGTTACATGAGCATGGGTGTACAAATCTCTTTGGGACCTTGCTTTTAATTTTTGGGCTATGTACTCAGAAGTGGAATTGTTTGATTATATAACAATTCTGTTTTAAAGTTTTTGAGGAACCACCATACTGTTCCCTTGTGTAATTCTCTGCATGCAATTTTTAAATCTTTTGAGTGAGAACAAAGAGTAGAAAGATCTGCGTAAGGAATGCAAAATCTTTCTAAGATATTTGTAGGGAAGCATCGTATAAATAGTACTTTGGGAGTAATTTCCAACATGTATTGTTGTTGAGTCACTCAGTCATGTCCAACTCTGCGACCCCATGAACTACAGCACTACAGGCTTCCCCGTCCTTCACCGTCTCCTGGAGTTTGCTCAACTCGTGTTTATTGAGTCGGTGATGCCATCCAACTGTTTCAGCCTCTGTCACCCCTTTCTCCTCCTACGTTCAATGTTTCCCAGTGTCAGGGTCTTTTCCAGTGAGTCAGCTTTTTGCATCAAGTGTCCAAAGTATTGGAGCATCAGCTTCAGCATCAGTTCTTCCAGTGAATATTCAGGGTTGATTTCCTTTAGGATTGACTGGTTTGCAGTCCAAGGAACTCTCAAGAGTCTTACCCAACACCACAGTTCAAAAGCATCAGTTCTTCATCTCTCAGTATTATGGTCCAGCTCTCACATCTGTACATGACTACTGGGAAAAAACCATAGCTTCAGCTATATGGATCTTTGTCCAACATGTGAGGAGCCATGAAAATTGAAACCCAATGGGAATTTCTAAGTAAATGTTGCACTTAGCTTAAATGGGGAGCTGGTTATCAATACATCTGTGCTTCCAGGAAGGGCCCCTGGGAATTCTGATTCAGTAGGTCTAGTTGGGATTCAGGAATGGGTTCTTAACAAATACATCATGTAACTTGGATGCTGCCAGACACTAAATAGCTATGTACACAGCTAATAATTAGACGGTGACTTTCACATTTGTCAGGTTAAAATTTTAGTAAAAATGTATTATCTGCTATGAGAACAATGTGTCAAAGTAATGGGTACCTTGAAGTGATTAAAGCAAACATTACATTTCTCTGCATGCATATCACAATGTTAGTGGACAAGAGAACATAATACAAAAAATATATATGTATATATTTCCATGAATTATCACAAATTGAGAGCTAGGAGCTCCTTAGCCCCCCAGTGGTTGGTGACGGTAGTGCATGGAGGCATGTTTATGACCAGGGAGACCAGCTGTAGTGGCTACTGGGCTGTCATCCAAAGCTGACTATTTTTAAAACCAGAAGCAACTGAGTTTTTTTTGAACTGACAAGATAACACTTCTCTCCCTCAGTATAAACAAAGGCTATGAGCAAAGTTTGGTTTGACAATTGAAAGACAATTAGAGCTTTGTACGTCTACATCCTTGGCTTCCTATGTGGCACTAGTGGTGAACAACTTGCCTTCCAGTGCAGGAGACGTAAGAGACGTGGGTTGGACCCCTGGTTGGGGAAGATCCCCTAGAGGAGGGAATGGCAACCCACTTCAGTATTCTTGCCTGGTAATCCCATGGACAGAGGAGCCTGGTGGGCTACCGTCCATGGGGTCTCAAAGAGTTGGACATGACTGAAGGGACTTAGCCTGCAGGACACATATCTACGTCTTATCATTGTTTAAGAGTCATCTCTCCAACTCATTCCATATTAATGAGAAATGCTGCTATATGTCTATTTCATCAACATTTCTTCACAAAGGATTTTTCTATACTATTCCTTCCATTTTAATATTTTCTTAAGCATTTCTCCACTAGCAGAAATCATGCCTGTGGCCTGGGGTGATTTTGCAAATACACAGGCAAGGACCCCAGCCCAGCTCATATTGGTGTGTACTGGCTATGAGTCAGTCCTGATTGCTCCTAATTTTGCTGAAAAGAGATCTTGGAGACCACCAGTGACCAACTAATTATTTATTGAACATAAAGACTGCTTCTCTGAGGTTCTTTAGGACAGTGGGGCTTCTATGCCATCCTGATTAACACGTGTCTAATTGGACACCTCATGCGAAGAGCTGACTCACTGGAAAAGACTCTGATGCTGGGAGGGATTGGGGGCAGGAGGAGAAGGGGACGACCGAGGATGAGATGGCTGGATGGCATCACTGACTTGATGGACGTGAGTCTGAGTGAACTCCGGGAGATGGTGATGGACAGGGAGGCCTGGCATGCTGTGATTCATGGGGTCGCAAAGAGTCGGACACGACTGAGCAACTGAACTGAACTGAACTGAAATGCATGTTAAGGTCTTCAGCCCCACACACAAATGTTTTCCAGGTAGTGTTACTCTTACAAAATGAACAGCTCACACGTACATCCTTTCCTTCCCATGTCTATTTTAATTCTGGGTTTAATTTTCATTACTTCTTCCAGGACTACGTCAGTAATTACACACTTGCTGCTCTATCCATAGGTGTTTTTTTAACTCTTACAATAATGCCCCTCATTTGTTCACTCAAACAGCAAATATTTATTGAGCACACACTGCATACTGAGCACTTTTCTGGTGCTGGAAGAATGATGGAGAACAAGACAGACAATGGCCTTGCTTTACGAAACTTGCAGTTTAGTAAGACGTCTTATCACTTAACCAACAAACTAAAAAATACAATTATCACAGGCAGAAAGTTACAACAGTGGAGTGAAAGTGATGTCATGACTGCTTTAGGTGGGTGAGCAGTGAAGTTGTCTAGTGGGATGTGATCATTAATGAGGACTTAAAAAGTATTCACAACCTGAAAGTTGAGAGCACTATTTTATTCAGTGGGGATTTTTAGAAGTTCAAGTCAGGGAGGCAGCATTTCAAGTAACCCTGAGAGAACTGCTCCAATGAGGTGGGGAGGAGCCACACCATATAGAAGTTTTGCAACAGAGGGCAGGTAGTTGTAACATCAAAAGATAATTATTAATTAAAAAAAAACCCCAGATATCCCAAGTTAAGGAATTTAGCACTTTTCTGTGTGTGGGAAGATGCAAGAGTCTGGGCTCACTGAAGTCATTCCTTTCACATGCACCTCAGCTGTCTGGGGCCAGTGTCCCGTGTTTTCACCCCTGAGTTCCTCAGGGCTCACCGTGGGGAGTGGCTGCAGTCTGATGGCCAATAGAGGGCAGGTATTCGTTCCTTCTTGAGTTCCCTCAAGGGGTCACCAGCTCACCATCCGTGGTGGCTGTGATCACTGATAACTGTGACAACCTTTGTTTACTGATATGGCAGGAAATATTCCATTTCTCATTAAGCTGAGAGCCAAGAGAATGGCCTCGCCTTGCTCTCCAGGAAGAATGTCCCTTGGAGAGGAGACCGTTTATGCAGTGGCCCCAGAGGAAGAACAAGCTGGGTTCATGTGAGGACCCAGAAGACCCCTGACTGATGGTGAGGAGGGTAGAAGCAGATGAGATCAGAGCAGGAGAAGGAGCTGGATAAGGCAGTGGTTAGGGGATGCGGTGAGGGCTTGGGTTTTCAGTGTAACTTGAAGTTCATAGGTGGCTTTAATCAGGGAAATGCATAGAAAAAAACCTTATTGGATGCTTCTGGCTGCTGCATGGATAACTGCTGCTGCTACTGCTGCTAAGTCGCTTCAGTAGTGTCTGACTCTCTGCGACCCCATAGATGGGAGCCCACCAGGCTTCCCCATCCCTGGGATTCTCCAGGCAAGAACACTAGAGTGGGTTGCCATGTCCTTCTCCAATGCATGGAAGTGAAAATTGAAAGTGAAGTCACTCAGTTGTGTCTGACCCTCAGTGACCCCATGGACTGCAGCCTTCCAGGCTCCTCCATCCATGGGATTTTCCAGGCAAGAGTACTGGAGTGGGGTGCCATTGACTGCATGCCAAATCGCTTCAGTTGTGTCCAACTCTTTATGACCCCATGGACCATAGTCCATTGAGTTCCTCTGTACATTCTCCAGTCAAGAATACTGGAGTTGGTTGCCATTCCCTTCTCCAGGGGATCTTCCCAACTCTCTTACATCTCCAGCATTTGCAAGTAGGTTCTTTACCACAAGCGCCACCAGATGAGCAAAAGGGGAAGCAGAGTTTGGCCAGGATTCTGCCCGTCATCCAGGGCAGAGATGTGATTAGCATGATGACTGTCAGGGAGTTCATGGGCGAGCACTTAGGATGTTTCAGATGTAGAGTCAGCAAGACTTGCTGATAAAGTAGTTTTAAGCAGAGCTCTGGAACTGTCTTCCCTGCTGTAATTGCATTGTGTTACCGAGTCCCTCCATTGTCTGGCTCAGCCATTTGTGTGAACCTGAACTTGAGCACAGACTTCAACGTGCCTAGGCTTCCAGAGAGCACTGCCCCACCTCGTTCCCTGTACAGCTGCTTTTCTCAGCATCTGAGCTCTTTCAGGCCAGGCACACAGTTTGTCCCTGTAGTCACACTATGTAGAAAACACCCAGGACAGATGGTGATTCTAATTCTGGATTAGAGAGCCTCCCTAGTGGCTGAAATGGTAAAGAATTCACCCGCAATGCAGGGGACTGGGGTTTGATCGCTGGGTTGGGAGGATACCATGGAGAAGGGCATGGCACCCGACTCAGTATTCCTGCCTGGAGAATCCCATGGACAGAGGAGCCGGGTGGGCCTCAGTCCAGTTCAGTTTCTCAGTTGTGTCCAACTGTTTGCAGTGCCATGAACTGCAGCATGCCAGGCCTCCCTGTCCAACACCAACTCCCGGAGTTTACTCAAACTCATGTCCATAGAGTTGGTGATGCCATCCAACCATCTCATCCTCTGTTGACTTCTTCTCCTCCTGCCTTCAATCTTTCCCAGCATCAGGGTCTTTTCAAATGAGCCAGTTCATCTCATCAGGTGGCCAATGAATATTCAGGACTGATTTCTTTTAGGATGGACTGGTTGGATCTCTTTTGCAGTCCAAGGGACTCTCAAGAGTCTTCTCCAACACCACAGTTCAAAACCATCATTTCTTCAGCACTCAGCTTTCTTTATAGTCCAACTCTCACATTTATACATGACTAGTAGAAAAATCATAGCTTTGCCTTGATGGACCTTTGTCAGCAAAGTCTCTGCTTTTTAATATGCTGTCTAGGTTGGTCATAACTTTCCTTCCAAGGGGCAAACATCTTATAATTTTATGACTGCATTCACCATCTGTAGTGATTTTGGAGCCCCCCAAATTAAAGTCTGTCACTGTTTCCCCATCTATTTCCCATGAAGTGATGGGACCAGATGCCATGATCTTAAGTTTTCTGACTGTGGAGTTTTAAGCCAACCTTTTCACCCTCCTCTTTCACTTTCATCAAGAGGCTCTTTAGTTCCTCTTCATTTTCTGCCATAAGGGTGGTGTCATCTGCATATGTGAGGCTGTTGATATTTCTCCCAGCAATCTTGATTCCAGCTTGTGCTTCTTCCAGCCCAGCATTTCTCATGATGTACTCTGCATATAAATTAAATAAGCAGGGTGACAATATACAGCCTTGACGTACTCCTTTCTCAATTTGGAACCAGTCTGTTGTTCCATGTCCAGTTCTAACTGTTGCTTCCTGACCTGCATATAGGTTTCTCAAGAGGCAGGTCAGGTGATCTGGTATTCCCATATCTTTCAGAATTTTCCACAGTTTATTTTGATTCACACAGTCAAAGGCTTTGGCATAGTCAATAAAGCAGAAATTGATGTTTTTCTGGAACTCTCTTGCTTTTTCATTGTTGGCAATTTGATCTCTGGTTCCTCCGCCATTTATAAATCTAGCTTGAACATCTGGAAGTTCATGGTTCATGTACTGCTGAAGCCTGGCTTAGAGAATTTTGAGCATTACTTTGCTAGCTTGTGAGATGTGTACAATTGTGCTATAGTTGAAGCATTCTTTGGCATTGCCTTTCTATGGGATTGGAATGAAAACTGACCTTTTCCAGTCCTGTGGCCACTGCTAAGTTTTCCAAATTTGCTGGCATATTGCATACAGCACTTTCACAGCATCATCTTTCAGGATTTGAAATAGCTCAACTGGAATTCCATCATCTCTTCTAGCTTTGTTCGTAGTGATGCTTCCTAAGGCCCACTTGACTTCGCATTCCAGGATGTCTGTCTTTACGTGAGTGATCATACCTCAGTCCATGAAGTTGCAAAGAGTTGGACATGAGTGAGCGACTAACACTTTCACTTCACTTTCAAACAGCAGAGGGGGAATAAAGCTGGCCAGGGAGCCGAGTACTTGAAGGATCCCATGCCCTGCTCTGGGGGAATAATTTCAGTGTCTGACGAAAATAATTTTACATCCAGGAGAATTTTAAATGTGGAGTGGCACTGGCTAAAATAATTCACCCTAGGCAGTGGTGGAATTTGATGGAGTCATACTAATTCTGAAGGGATATGTCTCCTCCTAGAGAAAAAAAGTAAATCTTTGCAAATGTTTTCTTGAAGTAATGGCACCTGGATTGGCCACTCTGTTTGAGTGTATTGAAAGTCCTAATAATTACCTATCTGTACATTATTGTGAATTCATAACACAAAGCATTGGAGTGGTCAGTTATTAATTACCTGTGGTAACCAGCTCATGGTAATAGAATTATTTTTCAAGCTCCTCAAACATTTGAGGTATGGGAAATAATTTATTAACTCAAAATGCACAGTTTGCAAATGATGTTATAATCATTTAGAAAAAAAAAGTTCACCTTTTTTGTCTTTCCCCAAACCCATATTATCAGCATTGTCCTCAGACAAAAATTTATGCCAGTTCTCATTTAGCAAGATGAGTTAAAAAAGAAAAAAAGAATGTAAGTGAAAGAAAAGAAGCATAAATTCAATTATTAAACGTAACTGTGTATTCAGGGGTCATGTCCAAAATTTCCCTATTTTCTGTGGGGATATACACATTTACAAGCTGCAAGAAAGGAGATAAAATACTATTTTAGTAGATGTGACTTGAATTGTGTGTGTCAAGCTCAGAGTGGAGTGCTGTGTGTTGTAATTTTAAGGGCAAATACATGTGAAAAGTAAGAGTGTCATCTTCCCTGTAGAAAATAAGGGACAAGACTTCCCCCCGCTTCCTTTTCTTAGAGCATATACTTTAGAAAACTTGTAAATCCTGTCTCTGCCTTTCTGAAATGTATGCACATCTTTTTAAAAATGAAGGGAGCCTGTTGTCAACCTGATGACCTGGCAGTCTTTCTCAAGCAAGCCTGGAGAGCCATGTCTGAAAGGTATACCTCACTGCCGACAACGGCCCATCTCCTAGGTATGCGGGAGGATATGAGCTTACGTTTGCCGACGCCTTTTCCAAACTCCCTTCCACAAAGTATGTTCTACAGGTCGAACACTTTGCAGGAAGGAAATGGGTGCTGCTACTCCACGGAAAAAGTGTGATTAAGTTTTAACTGTGTCGGACCTGGATTAGTTGAACAACGAGCTGATGAGCAGGATATGTTAGAACAACAGAATTCGATCTGCTTGAAAATTTAGGTCTGCCTTACTTATTTCTCTGAGTAGATCAGTACCGACAAGGGATGAACAAGTTTTATAATTGCAATTCTATTGCTTTTCTTACTTCATCTTAATTTAATCTTGTATGTTTCTTTTATTGAATATAGCCTTTATCATGCCCCTTTATTTTCCCTTTTGAATTCCGTGCGATGTAAGTTTACTCAGCCATTAAAAAGAATACATTTGAATCAGTTCTAAGGAGATGGATGGAACTGGAGCCGATTATACAGAGTGAAGCAAGCCAGAAAGAAAAACACCAATATAGTATACTAACGCATATATATGGAATTTAGAAAGATGGGGATGATGACCCTGTATTCGAGACAACAAAAGAGACTCAGATCTATAGAGTGAACTTTTGGACTCTCGGGGAGAGAGAGAGGGAGAGGGTGGGATGAGATGGGAGAATGGCATTGAAACATGTATACTCTTATATTGTAAATTGTAATTTCAACCAGAAGTAAATTTTTTTTTCTTTTAAAAAAAAAAAAAGAACCTCAGTTTGGTGAAAGAAAGTGAAGGTATTAGTCGCTTATTCGTGTCCAGATTTTTCAGCCCTATGGACTGTAGCCTGCCAGGTTCCTCTGTCCATGGGATTCTCCAGCAAGAATACTGGAGAGGGTTGCTGCTTCCTTCTTCAGGGGATCTTCCCAACACAGGGATTGAAGCCCAGCTCTCCTGCATTGCAGGCAAATTCTTTACTGTCTGCGCCGCCAGCAAAGTACTTCAAAAAGAATACAATAGATGAGATTTTGCAAGATTTGTGTCTGCACTTGGCCTCTATTGCCCTTAAACTGGTTTCCCCTTTGAAGACAGAATTTTCAGTGGATATCACTTGCTCAATCTGGGGCAGACTTTCTTGCCTCAAGCACTTCATTAAAACTGCCTCTTAAAGCTGGTCGTTTTCTGTTCAGAATACCATTTTGTTGGTGTTATAGCTACAGATACAGATACAGATAAAGTGTGCCTGTGTTTAGATAGTTGAATTCACTTCTGGGACATTTTGAGACTTCTGAGAATTCCACAATAGTGCATAATGTCCTTAAAGTATCTGTGTTGATTCTACACATTAAAAATTATACAATGTGCCAATCAGAAACACAAATTTCTCACATAATATATACAGTAAGAGCATATGCGTAGATGTGTAGTATGTAATCTCAGGCTTACAGAAGCCTAATGGGAAATTTGGATTCAATCTGAAAAAAGACTTGATGGTCTATGTATCTGTCAGTAGTGCTGAACAATGATATCCATGGTCTTCTATAAGCATGCTATATTCTCTAGGTAAATCTTTTAGTCTTTATGGAACCTTACGTAGGGTGCCAAAACTGATGCTGGAGGCTCAGCTTCTCTGTGCACCGTTGCCAAATTGAATCTCAGAGACAGAATTTTGGGTGAAGTAGAAAAAAAAGCTTTATTGCTTTGCCATGCCTATGGGGACACAGTGGGTTCCTGCCTTGAAAAACTGTGTGTCCCCACCCTGGAGGATTTCATGAGGAGTTTTATAAAAATACTTCTCAAGGGTGGACTTGGTGACAAGATTAGGGTGTCTCTAAGGTTTAATGTGGTCTCCTAATCTTGAGATTCTCTGGTCCCTTTAATCTCACCTCAGGTGATGATTTCTTGGCCCTTGTTTAAGCAACTGTTTAAATCTGACTTTGGGGACTCAGGGAAGGTCATGGAGGCTAGGGTCTTGCTTACAAAAAAGGAGAAAAGGGGGGCATTGCTCAACTTCAATTTCATTGTTATGAAATTTTAAGTTATCTATGTAAATTTCAAATGTGAAAAAAAGAGTCATCACCTTCATTCCCACCAACATCATTTTCATTCCCCCCTCCCACCATTTTCTGTACTGCTTATTTGACTCAGACACAATGGGTTCTGTTGCAGGGGAATGGCTATCTATATTATTTTCTTTTAATTACACCCTGTGATGTTTTATAGCATACTAGGATGGTGTTTTGGAGAAAGCAATGGCACCCCACTCCAGTACTCTTGCCTGGAAAATTCTATGGACGGAGGAGCCTGGAAGGCTGCAGTCCATGGGGTTGCTGAGGGTTGGACATGACTGAGTGAATTCACTTTCACTTTTCACTTTCATACATTGGAGAAGGAAATGGCAACCTACTCCAGTGTTCTTGCCTGGAGAATTCCAGGGATGGGGAGCCTGGTGGGCTGCACAGAGTCAGACACGACTGAAGTGACTTAGCAGCAGCAGCAGGATGGTGTTTGCTTTATCCTTTATCAATTTTCAAGAACTCATGGTCCTGTATTGTTAATTTTATTGGAACATTATTTAAGGAGGAACATTTTATGGTCAATCAATTGCTTGGAAAAAATTAAGAAGGAACCAAAATCAGGATGAGTGAATTCAAGTAAACAGCTCTAAGTGTTATGATGAATTAAGTGGATTCTCTTGCTATAATTAGATTATTTAAGCAGTGTGTGGGCTAGGTCCCTTTTAAATATTTAATAGGATATTTTACTTCCATTTTGCTGTTGTTGTTCAGTCGCTAAGTCCTGTCAAAGTCTTTCCAACCCCATGGACTTCAGCATGCCAAGCTTCCATGTCCTTTACCATCTCATGGAGTCTGCTCTAATTTATGTCCATTGAGTCAGTGATGCTATCTAACCATTTCATCTTCTGTCGTCACCTTCTCCTTTGCCCTCAATCTTTCCCAGCATCAGGGACTTTTCCAATGAGTCAGCTTTTTGCATCAGGTGACCAAAGTATTGGAGCTTCAGCTTCAGCAGCAGTCCTTCCAATGAATATTCAGGACTGATTTCCTTTTGAATTAACTGGTTGATCTCTTTGTAGTCCAAGGGAATCTCAAGAATCTTCTCTCACATCACAAATTCAAAAGCATCAGTTCTTCAGCACTCAGCCTTCTTTGTGGTCCAAATCTCACATCCATACATGACTACTGGAAAAACCATAGCTTTGACTATACAGACCTTTGTCAGCAAAGTGATGTCTCTGCTTTTTAATATGCTGTCTAGGTTTGTCATAGCTTTTCTTCCAAGCAGCAAGTATCTTTTAATTTCATGGCTGCAGTCCATCTGCAGTGATTTTTGAGCCCAAGAAAATAAAGCCTGTCACTGTTTCCACTTTTTCTCTATTTGCCATGAAATAATGGGACCAGATGCCAGAATCTTAGATTTTTGAATGATGAATTTTAAGTGAGCTTTTTCACTCTACTCTTTCGCTTTCATCAAGAGGCTGTTTAGTTCCTCTTCACTTTCTGCCATAAGAGTGGTGTCATCTGCATATCTGAGGTTGTTGATATTTCTCCCAGCAATCTTAATTACAGTTTGTGATTCACCCAGCCTTGCATGTCACATGATGTACTCTAGAAGTTAAATAATCAAGGTGACAATATACAGCTTTGTCATACTCCTTGCTCAGTTTTTAACTAGTCCATTGTTTAATGTATGGTTGTAACTGTTGATTCTTGACCAGAATACAGGTTTCTCAGGAGACAGGTAAGGTGGTCTGATATTCTCATCTCTAAGAATTTTCTACAGTTTGTTGTGATTCACTTTTGTTTCCATACATTTTCCTTAAAGGCTAATGGCCAATTACTTTTTCTTGAGGTTAAACTAGGAGATAAATAAGAACTAAATAAATAGCCATTCTTGGGAAACAGTTGTGTAAGTTTTGATGACCTATTCCCAAACAAGTTAAAGTAATGCCACATCATGACAATGTGTTTAAGGAGTTCTAAATTTTAATGTCATAGTCCCTTATCCTTGGAATCCAAGCAGCCTTTTTTGGGTCTTGATTCCATTTGTGTACCTGGAAATTTTGAGCATTTAAAACAGTGGTCTCCAATCTTTTTGGTTCTAGGAGTCAGTTTCCTGGAAGACTATGGAGGGTATGGGGGGTGGTTTCGGATGATTCAAAGACATTACATGTATTGTGGAGTTTATTTCTGTTATTATTATTATATCAGTTTCATCTTGGGGCATCAGGTATTAGATCCCAGAGCTTGGGCATCCCCTAAAAGGTTACCTAGGATTTCTGTAATATTTAGTTCATTATATTACATCATCAATAATTATAAACTTTCCATGATATCTGCTCCTCTAAGAGGATGAATCTTGGGTCTCTACTGAAAGAGCAGAGAGACCCTGCTGGTCCTGACCTCCTGAAGACTCTCACTGTGCTCTGGAAAAGCATCTTTCCCAGCGTTTTAGTTTGTGCCATAGGAGGCTAACAATCAACATGGAAACACATTGAGTTCTTCTGAATACAGTGTAAGTGCTCAAGAGTTGTTTTTGTCTTCGTGACAGGTTGTTTCTCCTCATCAAACCATGTTGCTTTCTGGAAAAGTCACCATGTCTAAACTCAGCACTTCACATTCTTCAGTGCACATAGCTTAGTCCACAGCCATGGAGCTTTAGGGTAGAGAGTTTGTCTTGCCCTAAAACTCAGCTTCTTCAAGGCGTACTTCCAATTTTCATTATCCCTTAAATGAAGAGTGAACCAGATGAAGTAAAGTGTCCTTAAACATGATTTTAAGTTGTGATTTGAGAAACAACTAATTTTACTCAATGTCTATTTTAATTACCACTTGATGTTGGAGTAAACCAACCAAACTAAAACTCAAATTGTAAAGAGATGCCTCATAGCACTGGAATAATTCACCTGTTTTCTATCCCAGTAGCTCCTGAATCTATAAGGCAACCATAAAATAATACTAAGTTTTTTAAAGGCACATCTGAATGAAGTAGGTTTAGTAATAGGTGAGTTGGAGTTGGGAGAAGTTTCGGATTGAAGTTAACAGAGTAGCCCACATTACATGAGACTGACATAAAGCTGTAATTTATAAAACAAGTATTTTAACAAGTCACTAGTGTAAATAACAGGAAGGAATATGTACATGCTCTGTTCATAAGGTATTCATTATGGTATATTGTGTAGCTGACTTACATAACACATGTGTTTATCCATTATGTGTATAAAATACATTTTAACTAATAAGACTCTTTAATACGAAGTGGGTGGCTTGTTAGTCATTTGGAAATTAGAAATCATATTATTTACTCTTTTTAAGATGCTAATCCTCCGACTGGTGCTTCTTTTAAAACTACAATTGTATCTGTGTCCAGATGTAAGAGAATGTGGTAAGACAGCTCTGGCAATTACAGTTACATAGTGCATGCATGCGTGCTCAGGCGCTTCAGTCATGTCTTATATTAATGCGCTTTGGGATAACAGTTAACGTAAGAATTAAGGCAAATTAACACTTTATTAGTTACATCTGGTTATGCTTATTTAAGTAAATTATGGCTGTGAGGTCTGTGGACTGAGAACAAGTGCCAACATATTGTGCCTCCAGCTTTGCTCTTCTTGTTCAAGGTTTCTGTGGCTACTCAGTGTCTTTTGTGGTTGGCTCCATATAAATCTTAGGATTTTTTTTCTATTTCTGTGTGAAAATTGGCATTGGAATTTTGATAGGTATTGCCTTCAGTCTATAGATGGCTTTGGGAAATATAGACAGTTATTTTTTAGGGTTTTTATTTTATTTTTAATTTTATTTTACTTTACAGTACTGTATTGGTTTTGCCATACATTGACATGAATCCGCCATGGGTATACATGAGTTCCCATTCCTGAACCCCCCTCCCACCTCCCACCCCATATCATCTCTCTGGATCATCCCTGTGCACCAGCCCCAAGCATCCTGTATCCTGTATCGAACATAGACTGGCAATTCGTTTCTTACATGATAGTATACATGTTTCAATGCCATTCTCCCAAATCATCCCACCCTCTCCCTCCCCCTCAGAGTCCAAAAGTTCATTCTATACATCTGTGTCTCTTTTGCTGTCTCGCATACAGGGTTATCATTACCATCTTTCTAAATTCCATATATATGTGTTAGTATAGACAGTTTTTTAAAATTTATTTGTTTTTAGTGGAAGGATAATTGCTTTTCAATATTGCTTTGGTTTTTGCCATGCATCAACATGAATTAGCCATAGGTGTACATATGTCGCCTCCCTCTTGAACCTCTCCCCTACCCCTCTAATTTTGAGTTCCCTGAGTCATACAGCAAATCCCCACTGGCTGTCTGTTTTATATATGGTAGTGCATATGCTTCACGCTGCACTCTCTGTTCACCTAGCCCTCACCTTCCCCAACCACTCGTGTCCACAAGTTGTTCTCTATGTCTGCATCTCCATTGCTGCCCTGCAAATAGGTTCATTAGTAGATTGCATATATATGTGTTAATGTACAACATTTGTTTTCCTCTTTCTGACTTACTTCCCACTGTATAATAGGCTCTAGGTTCATCCACCTCGTTAGAACTGACGCAAATGCATTCCTTTTTATGGCTGAATAGTCTTCATGTGTATACTTAGATTGTGTATTTGTATCACGATTTTTGTATTCATTCATCCATTGACGGACATCTAGGTTGCTTCCATGTCCTAGCTATTGTAAATACTGCTGGATTGAACATTTCGGTGCTAGTGTCTTTTCTCAGTTTTGGTTTCCACAGGGTGTATGCCTAGAAGTGGGATTGCTAGGTTGTATGGTACTTTTATATGGAAAACAGGATGAAGATTCCTTAAAAAAATGGGCATTTTCACACTATTCTTACAAGCCAAGAACAAAAGCCATCTCTCCGCTGGTTTCCCTTTTCCTCCATTTCTTTCATTAGTGTCTTTCTCAGTATCTCTGACTCAGACACACCAGCAACCTTAGCATCACCTGAAAGCTGCTTAGAAGGTCAGACTCACAGCTTCCTCTCCAGATCCAGCACATCATCAGAATTTGCCTTTTAATAAGATGCCCCTGGATGAGTAGTCCATCTGCACATTAATATTTGAAAAACAGAAGATTCAAGGTGTTTGCCCACCATCTGCCTCCAGTTTCAGGATCTGAAGCTCTGTTTATCTTCCTAGTAGTGGAAATGATAGAGAGCTAGATGACCCGCACAGGAGACCATGTCCTCTAGAGGCCCTGTCGGGGGTGAGGGGCCTGAGGTTAGGGGGACCCAAAGATGTGGTGGCAGAGGCAGAGGGCCTGATAGAGGGTTTGAAGACCTCACATAAGTGGACAGTTCTGTTTACTGAGCTGGACAGTCTGTCGTTAACCAGCTGATGGTGTAACTGTTTTCGATGCTGATTTTTCTTTTGTGCTTCAACCATAATGGGTACAGAGCTGGATAAACAATTTGTCTGTACAAAGTTTCGCCCAAGCCACCATCCTGCCTCTTGACCAGTGACCTCCAACTATTTTTAAATTTTATTTCATTTTTATTTTATATAGGATTTTTGTCATTTAATCAGTTTTAAATGATTAACTCATAATTACCATCTGAAAACAAAATTCCCTCTTAACTAGTGGTTCTCATTCTACCTATAGTTCAACTTTCTTTTTTGTCTACAATATAGTCATATTTCATTTTATAGGTTCTGAAATAAACAATTAAACTAGTTTTCAATCTGCTTTCAAATGATGCCTATAAAGGGTAGATGAAGTTTTTAAGTTTACATAAAACCATACAACACCAATTTATCATTAAAAAATACAAGTCTTCATAACCTGTTCATTCCATTCTATTTAGACAGCAATGCTAACAAAATTCTTAATGGACACCCGCCCACCACCTATAAGTCTTTCCCTATGCTATCATTTTGACACTGAAAAAAGAATTATGAAAAAATGTAGCATCATAATTACATTCCTAATTAGAATCAGTATGTCTATTTCTATATCTTTAACACTTAGTATCACTTAAGTTGGGCTTCCCTGTGGCTCAGATGGTAACACATTTGCCTGTAATGCAGGAGACCTGGGTTCAATCCCTGAGTTGGGAAGATCCCCTGGAGGAGGGCATGGCAAACTACTTCAGTATTCTTGTCTGGAAAATCCCTGTGGATGGAGGAACCTGTCAGGCTACAGTCCATGGGATCGCAAAGAGTTGGACACAACTGAATTGACTTAGCATAGCACATCACTTAAGTTATTTTTCTTTGATTAAAAAATTGCTCAAGTAGAAAAGTGGTCTGATTCATATTAAGACAGTTTACACAAAACTGTAAAATGTGTACAGTGAACTGTCTTTTGGAAACTAGATTTGTCCTTTTATTTCTCCATATTTGTAGAAGGAGTCTGTACTTCTTACTGCAAGGCAGTCTCTATTATGTCTTCTCGTTGAAGTGTCCTCCATGTGAACAGCATATGTTTGGAGCATTAGTTTGATTATTATGTTTATTTTCATTTTTAATAAATGTGGCTACTTAAAAAAACTAAGCCATTGTCCTTCAGTCTTAGGTATATAATGGGCTCTTACTATGTTAAACTCACGAGAATTGTGAGCGTGGCGCATCACCATTTGTGTGGTAGGGTTAGGAGTTGTAACTCTTGGTTGCTAAATTGAGATGTTCTTATTTAAGCAACCATTCTTTGAGTCTCTTTTCTTCTTCATAGTTTTGCCTGTTTTCTTACCTCTGCCCATGTTTTAGCCTTTTTTCATATATTTCTGGATAGATGGATAAATCTTATATAGGTCTATCTATCCATCTATCTAGATATGTATGGGCAGGCTACATACAGTCCATTGGGTCACAAAGAGTTGGACATGACTGAAGTGACTTAACACACACAAACACACACACACACACACACACACACACACACACACACACACACACACATATATAGAGGTATAGTTGAATGGGAGAGGAGCCTGGTGGGCCGCAGTCCATGATAGGGTTGCTAAGAGTCGGACACAACTGAGTGACTTCACTTTCACTCTTCACTTTCCTGCATTGGAGAAGGAAATGGCAACCCACTCCAGTGTTTTTGCCTGGAGAATCCCAGGGATGGGGGAGCCTGGTGGGCTGCCATCTATGGGGTCACAGAGAGTCGGACGTGACTGAAGCGACTCAGCAGCAGCAGCAGCAGTTGACTTGCAACACTGTCTTAATTTCTGGTATACAGCAAGGTGACTCAGTTATACATACACATATTCTTTTACATCCTCTTTTCAATTATGACTTATCACAGGATAGTGAATATAGTTCCCTGTGCTAGGCAGTGGGACCTTGTTTTTGTCCGTCCTATCAGAGCTTTTCCTTAGTTTCTGGTTCTTCTTCTAGGGCGTGTAAGCATGCTTAACCTGTTCTCTGTAAACATCTGCTAGGCCTCAGCTTTGATGCCTCTCCTTCCATTAGCTGGCTTTCTTGGGATTTGTCTGTCTTCTTTGGTCTTCAGTCCCCAGCTGCATAGCCCCCAGGGCCCTCTGTGAGTGGCGCTGGGTGAGGTGGAAGGAGAGGGTTCTGAGAAAAGACTTCGTTATTTGACTAAATATTATGTGGTCAAAAGAAAATGTCATTTAGAGTATGGAAAACAAATTTTCCTTTGTATCCTGACCCCTGAGACTCATATCTTGGTATCTGGTTTGATTTACTTAAATCTCAGCTTTTGCTCCTATATGATGAAGCTATAAATACTTTCATGAAAAAATATTATGGAACTTAAAAAGGTAATATATTTCAGAGCTTTGAGTGGTTCTGGGAAAAAAGAGAAGATGGTCAACAAATTTTATTTTTGCCTTCCAGTTTTTCTACAAGTGGTATTGCTTTGGAGGCCTGGCGTGCTGCGATTCATGGGGTCGCAAAGAGTTGGACACGACTGAGCCACTGAACTGAACTGAACTGATACAAAGTAGAGGGTTTGATTCTATGGGATAAGTGGTGATGGTTTAGTCGCTAAGTTGTGTCCGACTCTTTTGTGACTCCCATGGACTGTAGCCCACCAGGCTCCTCTGTCCATAGGATTTCTCAGACAAGAATACTGGAGTTGGTTGACATTCCCTTCTCCAGGGAATCTTCCTGATCCAGGGACAAAACACACGTCTCCTTCATTGCAAGTGGTTTCTTTAATGACTGAGCCACAAGGTAAGATATTTTAACTATTTTCCCTGTGAAAAAGCTATACTAGGAATACATAACTTCCTGCATACATACAGAATACAAAACCTAAAAATACAGAAAAAACTAAACTTTAACAAGGAAGAATTTCAGAATAAGGGAGAGATTTTAAGTGATCCAAACAGTAAGCTGAATCTTCAACAGATGAGTGAGAATTTGTCAGAAGGACTGAGGTTAAATGAGGAGGTTGCAAGGGAAGATGGCTTTTCCCTAAGAAAGAGCATTCTAACTAAGGATTCATTGACCAGCAGGCTATTAAGAGCCATAGCACAGGTTCTAAGATTAAGCTAATAACCATATTTCCAGCAATACTTTCAGGAAGATTTCTAAACAGAGGGTATGGACTTATCAAAACGCACCACAGAATCCACCATCTACTGAGTGAAACTTGCTGAAGAGCACCCACGAGAAGGAGTTGTGGATCTGTTTCAGAAAGTTTTCTCTGAGATCAGATTTTTTTTTTTCTCTGAATTAAGGTTGTGAATAATTTCTAGCCATATACCACATTTTTCTCACTTAAGGGTGGTAACATGTAAGTACTGGGATCATTGGTCATCCACGTTATCAGTTTAGGAACAGAATCTATAATCTCTGCGAAGGAAAACTCAGTTGTGCAATGTAACTGTCCTTTCAAATGAAAGTGCTTTCCTCTTTGTAGACACAACCTTTCTCTGACACAAAATCTAATATCTTTTAGTCAGTTTCCTTAGCCAAGCTTTCAAAGTAGTACCTTTGTAGAGTTTTTGACATACTTTCTATTGAGGAGAGTAATCCATTGTATCTTTCAAATTATCCTTTACATTGGAGTTAGTAGGAAACAGAAAATATTTCTTACAAATATATCTAAGTTTCAATCATTTAAGGCCTATTGAGAAATCTTAATATATATGGAAATTTACCAGACTCTATACCAAAGAAATAAAATCAAATAATCATTAGCTCTGAGTAAATATGACATTCTCTAAATAATAAGTTTGACATTCTCTTAAATATTATATATAAAATGGTCTGACATTGATTACCTCTTACTAGTAAATGTGAATTAAAACCAAATATACATGCTTGCAAGTTGTGACAGACTTTATTTCTTTGGACTCCAAAATCACTGCAGATGGTGACTGCTGCCATGAAATTAAAAGATGCTTGCTCCTTGGAAGAAAAGTTATGACCAACCTAGACAGCATGTTAAAAAGCAGAGCCATTAATTTGCCAACAGAGGGCCATCTAGTCAAAGCTGTGGTTTTTCCATTAGTCATGTATGGATGTGAGAGTTGGACTATAAAGAAAGTTGAGCACCGAAGAATTGATGCTTTTGAACCGTGGTGCTGGAGAAGACTCTTGAGAGTAAGACTCTTGGACTGCAAGGAGATCCAACCAGTCCATCCTAAAGGAAATCAGTCCTGAATATTCATTGCAGGACTGATGCTGAAGCTGAAACTCCAATACTTTGACCACCTGATGCGAAGAACTGACTCATTTGGAAAGACCCTGATGCTGGGAAAGATTGAAGGTGGGAGGAGAAGGGGATGACAGAGGATGAGATGTTTGGATGGCATCACCAACTCAATGGACATGAGTTTGGGTAAACTCTGGGGGTTGGTGATGGACAGGGAAGCCTGGTGTGCTGCAGTCCATGGAGTCGCAAAGAGTTGGACACAACTGAGCAACTGAACTGAACTTAAGAATTCACATTTAAAGTTATGATATTTCAAAACAAAATGCATGGTGATGTTTGTCAATGTAAAAACAATATACTGGACAAAAGGGATCATCCGCAGATTAGGGAAGTGAGAGAGATGTGAAAAGCCATGTCTGTTCTCTACACCTGAATCTCTATTCCTGCCCTGGGTGGGGAAGGCACAGTGAGATGAATTGGGAGACTGGGATTGACATATACACACTACGCTGGGTAACATGGGCTTCCCTGGTGGATCAGATAGTGAAGAGTCTGCCTGCAATATGGGTTTGATCCCTGGGCCAAGAAGATCCCCTGGAGAAGGGAATGGCTACCCACTCTAGTATTCTTGCCTGGAGAATCCCATGGACTGAGGACCCTGCCAGGCTGAAGTCCATGGGGCCCAGACAGACAGATACAACTTAGCGACTAAATGACAATTCCAAACACTGCCCTGTTATTCATGGGTCGCATCATATGTGTAGCTGTTTTCACCCAGGGATGGTGAATAGGGTAGCCAATGTTCCTGATGCTTCAGTTAAGAAAAAGATCCCTCATCCAGAACCTACAACAGGAGGGGCTGACTGTTCTGTGTGGTGCTGTGACTGGCAAAGTCCAGAAGATTCATTTGTTGTATCCAGCAGCCCAGATCTTAAACACATTTCTGTGGCTTGTCATTCAGGAGATGGCCTGGCTGAGACTTCACTAGACAGTAACCTGGCCTTTGGGGTCTTCATTCGGTCATCTTGAATCAGTTTAAACAGTGTTTGCTGTTTTACTGTAGTGGAGGTTACTCACATTCTAAACTAGACTTATTTCTAAGATTAAGAACAAGAGAAAAGAATTTCAGGAAATGGAGCTCCATAGATTCTACTGTTCCCTATATTTCCTATCAGAGGATACTAAGAAAAGTTTGCATATTATGGATGTTCCCTTTTGAGTTGAGTTCAGTCACTCAGTTGTGTCAGACTCTTTGTGACCCCATGAACTGCAGCATGCCAGGCCTCCCTGTCTATCAACAACTCCCAGAGTTTACCCAAACCCATGTCCATTGAGTTGGTGATGCCATGCAACCATCTCATCCTCTGTCGTCCCCTTCTCCTTTGCCCTCAGTCTTTCCCAACATCAGGGTCTTTTCCAATGACTCAGCTCTTCGCATCAGATGGCCAAAGTATTAGAGTTTCAGCTTCAACATCAGTCTTTCCAATGAACACCCAGGACTGATCTCCTTTAGGATGGACTGGTTGGATCTCCTTGCAGTCCAAGGGACTCTCAAGAGTCTTATCCAACACCACAGTTCAAAAGCATCAATTCTTCGGTGCTCAGCTTTCTTTGTAGTCCAACTCTCACATCCGTACATGACTATTGGAAAAACCATAGCCTTGACTAGCTGGGCTTTTGTTGGCAAAGGAATGTCTCTGCTTTTTAATATGCTATCTAGGTTGGTCATAACTTTCCTTTCAAGGAGCAAGCATCTTTTAATTTCATGGCAGCAGTCACCATCTGCAGTGATTTTGGAGCCCAGAAAAATAAAGTCAGCCACTTTTAGCCTTTAGCCGTTTTAAATAAAGACTTATTCTGAAGTTCTGGGAAATCTAAGAGCCATCAGAGCTGGCATGATTCATCATGGAGTGGGGAGGGCATACATGACAGCTCCTTAGAAATGGGACTATTTCTGACCCTTTGTCATCTCTTACTTGGGATGGAAATGGTTAGGGATGATATCATCTAGTTATAATCCTATTAGCTTATCAATGCCAGGAAATCTGACCTCACTTGATAGATTCACTTTCTTTCTTTCTTTTTATAGTTGATTTATAATGTGTTAATTTCAAGTATACAGCAAAGTGATTCATATACCTGTATATACAAATATACAAAGACATACACACATATATAATTTAACACATAAATATATAACTGAATGTATATGTATAACAATATGTATGTACATAAAAATGAACTACTTTTCTTTATACCTGAAATCAACACATTGTTAATATATAAATTCTTTTCAGATTATTTCCCATTATAGTTTGTCAGTTCAGTTCAGTTCAGTTCAGTTGCTCAGTCGTGTCCGACTCTGTGACCCCATGAATCGCAGCACACCAGGCCTCCCTGTCCATCACCAACTCCCGGAGTTCACCCAGACTCACGTCCATCAAGTCAGTGATGCCATCCAGCCATCTCATCCTCTGTCGTCCCCTTCTCTTCCTGCCCCCAATCCCTCCCAGCATCAGAGTCTTTTCCAATGAGTCAATTCTTTGCATGAGGTAGCCAAAGTACTGGAGTTTCAGCTTTAGCATCATTTCCTCCAAAGAACACCCAGGGCTGATCTCCTTCAGAATGGACTGGTTGGATCTCCTTGCAGTGCAAGGGACTCTCAAGAGTCTTCTCCAACACCACAGTTGAAAAGCATCAATTCTTCAGTGCTCAGCCTTCTTCACAGTCCAACTCTCACATCCATACATGGCCACTGGAAAAACCATACCCTTGACTAGAGGGACCTTTGTTGGCAAAGTAATGTCTCTGCTTTTGAATATGCTATCTAGGTTGGTCATAACTTTTCTTCTAAGGAGCAAGCGTCTTTTAATTTCATGGCTGCAGCCACCATCTGCAGTGAATTTGGAGCCCAAAAAAATAAAGTCTGACACTGTTTCCAATGTTTCCCCATCTATTTCCCATGAAGTGATGGTTGTCACAAAGTATCAAATATAGTTCCTTGTGCTACACAGTAGGACCTTGTTGTTTATTTCTTTTATATATAGCAGTATGTATATGTTAATTCCAAGCTCCTAATTTATCCCTCTCCCCCATCTTTTCACTTTGGTAACTATAAGTTTGCTATTTCTGTAAGTCTATTTCTGTTTGTAAATAATTTCATTTTTATCTTTTTGTAGATTCTACTTGTAAGTGGTTTCATATGGTGCATGTCTTTCTCTGACTTAGTGTGATAATCTCTGGGTCCATGCTTATTGTGGCAAATAGCATTATTTCATTCTTTCTTATGGCTGAGTAATATTTCATTGTTATATATGTACCACATTATCTTTATTTATTCAACTGTTAGTGAACATTTAGGTTGCTTCTATGTCTTGGCTATTGTAAATAGTGCTGCTATGAACATTGGGGTGCATGTATTGAATCACGGTTTTTTCTCCATACATTTTTCCAGGAGTGGACTTTCTGGATCATACAGAAGTTCTATTTTTAATTTTTAAAGGAAACTTCCTGCTGTTTTTCAAAGTGGCTGTACTAATTTTATTGCACCAGACCCTCTTAATGAGAAGATAATCCCAGACTTTCTTTCCTTTCCTTAAATCTCTAGTACTTGCCCAATGAGTCCTCCACCCATCAACTTACTTTTTTCATAAAAAGAAAGAAAAAGAAAAAAACTAGTCATAAGAGGACCATGCCATCTTCCCACTATTGGTTCCACAGCCTGAGCCTCACAGGTATACTGGTTTTTTCTCATAGAGACAGGAGAGTGCACTGGCCTCCATCCACCCATTTCTTCTCAGGATGCTCCCTCTTGTTCCTTTTGGAAGAAGGTCCTGTAGTATTGCTCTTCTGCACCCAGTATCTCTTCCTCTCCCAGTCATTGCATTTGTATCTTAAACATGTCTTCATACTATCTAAATTTAAAATGTTTTTATACTGCTACCAATACCACTATATTGAAGGTGTCAAGCTCATTTTCACAGCAAAATTTCCTTTAAAAAAGTCATCAGTACTAGCTATTGATACCTCTCTACCTCCAAGCAAATTCCCACTCTCACCAGCCCAGTGGAATGCCTAGGGTTACCCACGTTTCACATTTTTGCAAAGTCAGAGGACAGTTTTCCATCCTTGAACTCCAGCACCAACGACACGGTTGAGTAACAAGTGAATGTCAAACGCTTTCCCTCTAGGCTCATTAATCTCCAGTCTCTTGGTTTTGCTTCTCCCTAAGTGACTCTTTTTTGTCTTTTTTTCTTTGCTTCCATCCTATCTGACCTCTACACATTGTCCCAACCAAATATTTTACCCTCTATTCTTTTATTTTTGATTTAAGCTTCCTTCTTGGTAAACCGCATCCCTGTGTGCTGCGCTTAGTCACTCAGTTTCGTCCCATTCTTTGTGACTCCATGGACTATATAGCCTGCCAGGCTCCTCAGCCCATGGAATTCTCCAGGTAAGAATGCTGGAGTGGGTTGCCATGCCGTCCTCCTGGAAATCTTCCTGACCCAGGGATGGAACCTTTGTCTCCTGCATTCCAGGTGGGTTCTTTACTTCACGAGCCATCAGGGAAGTCATCATCCCTACTTATGTCTTTAAATACTATGCATACATGTACTAAGGTCTTCAGCCTGGAACCCTCTCCCACACCCCAAGTCTATGTATCCATCTGCCTTGTCAGCATCTCCACTTGGGTGCCCAAGCCTCACATGCTTCCCTCCAGGATTTTTGCCTGGGAAATCCTGTGGACAGAGGAGCATGGTGGGCTACAGTCTCTGGAGTTGCAAAGAGTTGGACATGACTGAGTGACTAATACTTTCACTTCCTGTGTAAAATAGATAGCTCGTGGGAACCTTGCAGGAGACTCAGCTCTGTGCTCTGTGATGATCTAGAGGGGTGGGAGGGAGATCCATGGAGGAGCGGGTATGTTTATGCTGCTGCTGCTAAGTTGCTTCAGTCGTGTCCGACTCTGTGCGACCCCATAGATGGCAGCCCACCAGGCTCCTGCGTCCCTGGGATTCTCCAGGCAAGAACACAGGAGTGGGTTGCCATTTCCTTCTCCAATGCATGAAAGTGAAAAGTGAAAGGGAAGTCGCTCAGTCGCGTCCAACTCTTAGTGACCCCATGGACTGCAGCCTACCAGGTTCTTCCATCCATGGGATTTTCCAGGAGAGAATACTGGAGTGGGGTGCAATTGCCTTCCTGGATATTTATAGATATAGTGAATTTACTTTGTTGTACAGGGGAAACTAACACAGTGTTGTAAAGCAACTACACTCTACTTTAAACAATAGGTTTTGAGAGGCAGGCTTTCAGTAATTGTGTTTATTCAGGTGCCTATGTAGCAAGCTTTTTAAGTGGCTGTGGTACATGGCTTTGTCAGGGATCCTAAAAGTCTTGGATTACACTAAAAAAGTTATTTATGGAAATTAGTTAAAAAATAATAAGCAGTGTCCAGTTTCAAATGAGTTACGGTATAGAGAAAATTTAAAACGCTGGAGACAAAAAGCATGCCATCTTGTGCTACACTATCTTGTTTTTAAGGCTATTCCCTTCTGCAGTCTCCCATTCTCTATGGTGACAGTTTGAAAGGTACCTTAGAATATTGAATTGAATTATTCAATTTTCCCTCTGTGTACTCTTCTTCACAACAGCTGACCTTATCTTCTTTACAGAGAAAATAAAGCCTCAACATTCCTTCACACTATTCCCCCAGAAGAAAGCGCTCAAATCTCAGACAGCTTTCATCATGTTTCTCTCCCTACTTAAAGCCAGTCTCCTGCCCGTGCTCTGAGACATGCCTCCTCTTGCTGCCTCCTTCATCCCCACTCCCATCTGTGTCTTCAGCTTGGCTTTTCTGCTCAGCCCTCCCAGGAGCACTTCTGACTGCTCTGGTCTCTCCAGTCTCTGAAACAAGGACTCAAAACCTCTCCCTGACCCTGTGATCTCCTCAAGATATCTCATACATCCCCCTTTCACAGAAAACAATTCAAATAAGCCATTCACTTATTTCCCTCACTTTCTATTGAGAATTCAACCCATCACAGGGTAGATTCTGCATTCATCACCTCATTGAAACTGCATCCAGGTCATTAAGTCCAGGAGCTACGGGTATGGTGTCTTGGGAGCGGTTTACCATTAGCTGGTGATTCTTCTGAAAATAGTTTTCTCTTGACTTTTGTGAATTCTCACACACTTAGTTTTTCTCTTTCCTGTTGTCATTCCTTTTTTACTCTCTTTGCCTGCTTTTGCTGTGTCATAACCACCCTGAAATGTTGTTTTGTCTCCCAGCTTTGGATAGGTCATCTTTCAAATATTCCTGCAAAATGATCTCACTCATCCTCAAAGTTTTAATAAACAATGGTATGTTAACTCAAACACCGTTATTACATTCAGTCCAATTCTCCTTACTGATTGTCAGCCTTGTGCAAGACTCTATTGAAGTAATTAAAATTGATGTTTTCCATCCATTGATACTACTACACACACACACATATGAAATGGAAAAACTGCTCTTCAAACTAGTTTCACTAACAATCCATAATCTTGGAAAATGGCATAATTATTTGCTGAGTATCGTCTTTGAAAATCCAAGTCTCTGATTTCTCTTTCCATTGTTTATCCCAGCCAATCAATTTCAAGCTCCTGTCAGTCCTACCTCCAAAATATTATGTCTGTCTGTTTTCTCCTGCTCCACCGCTACTGTCTAGTCCGAGATATTTTCTGTGCTTTCCTTAGTTATTAAGCAGCCTTCTAAAGGACCATCCTACTTTCATTTTTTGGCTCAAAGAAAATTGTCATTCTAATGCCAAAATCATTCAACTGTCAATGAAACTTCAGTGGCTTCCAGTGTCCCAGGAGGTAATAATTCCAAATCCTTACATGGATTATAAAGCTTGGGTGGTCTGACCTTGCTTAGCTGTACAGCATCATGCTTGCTTTCAGACCATGCAACAACCCTTATTCTCTACCATCGTCATGATGAAAACTACATTCTATTCTTCTGGGCAATCTCTTGACTCAAGCAGCCTCATCACTCAAGCCATCCCCTTGCCTCGATCGCCTCTCATCTTACACATTTCCTGACGGAATGTCTGCCTCAGACACGGAGCATTGTGTCTTTGTCACTGTGTCACCATCACTTTGCACGTGCATAGCACACGATTATCAAACACTAAGATTCGGTGAGTCTATAGAGCTGCTTCCCCTCCACCATGACTTCTGTTGTATTAAGGAGGACTGTGTGTGTGCTCAGCCCTGTCTGACTCTTTGCAACCCCATGGACTGTAGCCTGCTAGGCTCCCCTGTCCATAGGATCCTCCAGGCAAGAATACTGGAGTGGGTTGCCATTTCCTTCTCCAGGGATTAAGTAGGATTAGATCTCAAATATTCTGTATGGAACACTTCTTCTGACCAACGTAATATGTAAGTATTTTATATATTACTTGATCATTTGAACAACTCTAGTATTATCACTTCCATTTTAGAATTAGGGAAATCAATCACAGACCACCTGAATAATTTTTCCCACAGCTGCACAGTTGAGGCAGATCAGAAATGACACAGTTTTTCACCTGAAAGGCTGAATTCTAAAAAATCCCACTATACTATAAACATAAATTAGAATTTTTTGAATTTGAAATGCAAAATTTCTTGCTAGTATCCTTTCAAATATATTGGGAAATTCATTGAAAAGTTTCTTCAAATTGTCAGAATTTTTTTTTTTTACACAAAAGTGACATTTAAGATCATTGTGTGTATCAAAATTCATCTCTCTCTCCACTTGCCTGCAGCCAAAATAACATACAGTGAAAAACTATTTCTGAGGTTGATAGAAACCTGTTAGCTACAACTTCTGCTTTCATTTTCTGTCCTTCGAAAAAATCTCCTTGGTATTATTGATTGCTTTTATAAGTCAATAGTAGAATTGTGTACTCAGATATAATATTTATAAAAGTCAAATCACATTAATATACTTTACATATTAGGGTTCCATCTAAAATTCATTTGATTATTCTAGGTAAGCCTGACTTTAAAACATTTATTTCATAAAAGGGCTTTGCTGGTTAAGAAAAAGGAAATGTTAAAAACATAACCACCAAGATTGAATATATTATGTAAGCAAAGCTAGAATGTTAAGTTTGTGAATGAATAGACTGTTTCCGCATTATTAGCAGCATGCCTGAGATGTTATAAGCACTCAGTCAGTATTTGTGGAATAAAGAAAAGAATGAAATTTCGGTCTTTTAGAATAAAATAAACCCTCTTTCCTCAAGTTTGAGTAGGATGCTCTCACATCAGAACACTACTTTAGCACATAGATCTTCATCCTTCATTTTCCATTATTTCTTTTGAGAGACACCAGTACCATCATCATGTTACTTCTGCAACCCCCATGTTATATCAGTGTTGATACAGAACATTTCCCTTAATAATTAGTAATTGCATTCCTATTTCAGCTATCTTAAAAGTCTTTAAAGTAGAGGATGCATGCATGCATACTAAGTCGCTTCAGCCATGTCTGACTCTTTGTAACCCCCATGGAGTGTAGCCCACCAGGCTTCTCTGTCCATAGGATTCTCCAGGTCAGAATACTGGAATGTGTTGCCATTCCCTTCTCCAGGGACTGAAGCTGTGTCTCTTATGTCTCCTGCGCTGGTATGCAGGTCCCTTACCACTAGTGCCATCTAGGGATATCTATCTATCTATATGTACATATATATATCTAAAAAGTTCTAACTTTTTCCCCCCTGTCTTCCAAGCTCCCTTCTTTGGACTCACTGCTCTCACATCTATGTCTGAGGATCAACTAACACAATAAGCATCATACTCATGAGAGCAGTCAGAGATGCTCTCCTTCTGGGCTGCCTTCAGGATTCTCATTTCTTGTCTCATATACTTTTGTAATTCACATCATCAACACCACTGGGGAATAATAACCATCAGGAGGATTTGCCATGTCTACAGAGAGGAGCGTAGATTCAGGTAACAGGTGGGAACAGGAAAACAATCATCTCAGGGCCACACAGCTAATACCAGGCAGGAAGAAGACATTTCACAACAAAGTGGTTTGTGTGCATTCCTGTTGAAATTGCTGGTCTTTCCACCTTGAGAAGATTGACAGTGTAATTTCCAATTTTTAAGAACTCATCTGTAAAAGTGAGTTCTACGAATTTAATTTTGCATTGGAAGTGCTCGCCTTGGTTACAATTAGTGTTTTATTTTAGTTCTTTGTTGCAAGAGGCACATTTTGCTTATCTTCCTAACACTCTCCCTGGGAATCATTGTAGAAGTCTTTTGAATGTGATCCCTTTTTCTGAGTCTTATTTCTTTAGTGATACACACTGAAATATTTACAGAGAAGATTATATGCTGTCTGGGATACACTTAAAAATAATATGGGGGGAGAAGTGGGTAAGAATATAGATGAGACTTTGAGCTAATAATGGTTGAAGCTGAGAGTGATGGATGTACAGGGACTCTTGCTACTTCTGCATATGTTTAAATTTTCCATCACAGAGGAGCTAACGCTGGAAAGCTCTCTCATTAAGTATCAACAGGATTTCTTCTGTCTCAACATTGATCTCAACACTTCTAACTACTTTTAAGAAGGTATTACATAAAAACACATATATCTAATTCTTGAGAGTTGGTATAGAACCCAGACAGACAAATCCAGAGGGTCTGTATTAGTCTTGGGAACTAGTGTATGTGTGTGCTAAGTTATTTCAGCCATGTCTGACTCTATGTGACCCCATGGACTGTGGACTGCCTGGCTCCTCTGTTCATGGGATTCTACAGGCAAGAATACTGGAGTGGGTTACTATACGTTCCTTTAGGGGATCTTCCCAACCCAGGGATCGAACCTGTGGCTCCTGCCTTGGCAGGTGGATTGTTTACCTCTGACCCGCTCAGGGAAACCCCCTGAGCTCTAGACTTTACTCCACGTGATTGTCCTTAGAAACTACAATCAGCCATTAATAATGTAATTATTTTTATTTTACTGCATCAGCATCTGTCTCCTTCCTTTTTTGCTTGACTCATTAAATAAATCATTATAAAATAAGGGCTAAATGGAAGGGCTGACCATGGATAAAGAGACCACTCATACAGTCTATCTGTGTAGCATAAATGGAAGGCAACCAGGCCTTTAATGATTTAATTAATCATATGTGAATGATGTCACGAACCTCAGTCCATAGTTCATCGGAGCCACAGTCAGCTCCCAGTCAAGACCATCCCCATGGAAAAGAAATGCAAAAAAGCAAAATAGCTGTCTGGGGAGGCCTTACAAATAGCTGTGAAAAGAAGAGAAGCAAAAAGTAAAGGAGAAAAGGAAAGATATAAGCATCTGAATGCAGAGTTCCAAAGAATAGCAAGGAGAGAGAAGAAAGCCTTCTTCAGTGATCAATGCAAAGAAAGAGAGGAAAACAACAGAATGGGAAAGACTAGAGATCTCTTCAAGAAAATTAGAGATAGCAAGGGAACATTTCATGCAAAGATGGGCACAATAAAGGACAGAAATGGTATGGACCTAAGAGAAGCAGAAGATATTAAGAAGAGGTGGCAAGAATACACAGAAGAACTGTATAAGAAAGATCCTCATGACCAAGATAATCACGATGGTGTGATCACTCACCTAGAGCCAGACATCCAGGAATGTGAAGTCAAGTGGGCCTTAGCATCACTACAAACAAAGCTAGTGGAGGTGATGGAATTCCAGTAGAGCTATTTCAAATCCTAAAAGATGATGCTGTGAAAGTGCTGCACTCAACATGCCAGCAAATTTGGAAAACTCAGCAGTGGCCACAGGACTGGAAAAGGTCAGTTTTCATTCCAATCCCAAAGAAAGGCAATGCCAAAGAATGCTCAAACTATTGCATAATTGCACTCATCTCACACGCTAGTCAAGTAATGCTCAAAATTCTCCAAGCAAGGCTTCAGCAATACTTGAACCGTGAACTTCCTGATGTTCAAGCTGGTTTTTGAAAAGGCAGAGGAACCAGAGATCAAATTGCCAACATCTGCTGGATCATCAAAAAAGCAAGAGAATTCCAGAAAAACATCTATTCCTACTTTATTGACTATGCCAAAGCCTTTGACTGTGTGGATCACAATAAACTGTGGAAAATTCTTCAAGAGATGGGAATACCATACCACCTGACCTGCCTCTTGAGAATCCTATATGCAGGTCAGGAAGCAACTGTTAGAACTAGACATGGAACAACAGACTGGTTCCAAATAGGAAAAGGAGTACGTCAAGGCTGTATATTGTCAGCCTGCTTATTTAACTTATTTGCAGAGTACATCATGAGAAATACTTGCCTGGAAGAAGCACAAGCTGGAATCAAGATTGCCGGGAGAAATATCAATAAACTCAGATATGCAGATGACACCACCTTTATGGCAGAAAGTGAAGAGGAACTAAAAAGCCTCTTAATGAAACTGAAACAGGAGAGTGAAGAAGTTAGCTTAAAGCTCAAAATTCAGAAAACGAAGATCATGGCATTTGGTCCCATGGGGAATAGATGGGGAAACAGTGGAAACAGTGTCAGACTTTATTTTTTTGGGCTCCAAAATCACTGCAGATGGTGATTGCAGCCATGAAATTAAAAGACACTTACTCCTTGGAAGGAAAGTTATGACCAACCTAGACAGCATATTAAAAGGCAGAGAAAGCAGAGAGATTACTTTGCCAACAAAGGTCCATCTAGTCAAGGCTATGGTTTTTCCAGTGGTCATGTATGGATGTGAGAGTTGGACTGTGAAGAAAGCTGAGCGCCAAAGAATTGATGCTTTCAAGCTGTGGTGTTGGAGAAGACTCTTGAGAGTCCCTTGGACTGCAAGGAGATCCAACCCGTCTATTCTAAAGGAGATCAGTCCTGGGTATTCTTTGGAAGGAATGATGCTAAAGCTGACATTCCAGTACTTTGGCCACCTCATGCAAAGAGTTGACTCATAGGAAAAGACTGATGCTGGCAGGGATTGGGGGCAGGAGGAGAAGGGGACGACAGAGGATGTGATGGCTGGATGGCATCACCGACTCGATGGACGTGGGTTTGGGTGAAATCCAGGAGTTGGTGATGGACAGGGAGGCCTGGCGTCCTGCAGTTCATGGGGTCACAAAGAGTCAGACAGAACTGAGCAACTGAACTGAACTGATGTGAATGATAATTCTTATGAAATAATGTTATGATCAAACCCCATTGCCACCAGAGACACTCAAAGGACTGAAACAAACCTTGTGTACACCAGGACCCAGAGACCCCACAGAGATTGAGACAGAACTGTGTTTGAGTGTCTCCTGCAGAGGTAGAGGTCAAGAGTGGCCTGCTGCAGGGGCAGGGGCTCTGGGTGCAGCAGACCTGGGTATGGCATAAGCCCTCCTGGAGAAGGTCACCATTAAGTCCACCATAGTGCTGCCAGAATTTACACAGGACTGGAAACTGACTCTTTGAGGGCACAAATGAAACCTTGTGTGCACCAGGACCCAGGAGAAAGGAGCAGTGATCCCACAAGAAACTGACCCAGAGTTGGCCATGAGTGTCCAGGAATCTCTGGCGGAGACATGGGTCAGCAGTGGCCTGCTGCAGGGTTGGGGACACTGTGTACAGCAGTGCATGCCTGGGACCATTTGAAGGAGGTCACCTTTATCTTCATTACCTCCACCATCCTTTGGCCTCAGGTCAAATAACAAGGAGAGAACACAGCCCCAGCCATCAACAGAAAATTGGATTAAAGATTTACTGAGCATGGCCCCACCCATCAGAACAAGACCCAGTTTCCTGCTCAGTCAGTCTGTCCCATCAGGAAGCTTCCTTAAGCCTCTTATTGGTTCGTTGGAGAAGGCAATGGCACCCCACTCCAGTACTCTTGCCTGGAAAATCCCATGGAGGATGGGAGGATGGAGGAGCCTGGTGGACCGCAGTCCATGGGGTCTCACAGAGTCGGACACGACTGAGAGACTTCACTTTCACTTTTCACTTTCATGCATTGGACAAGAAAATGGCAACCCACTCCAGTGTTCTTGCCTGGAGAATCCCAAGGATGGGGCAGCCTGGTGGGCTGCCGTCTATGGGGTCACACAGAGTTGGACACGACTAAAGCAACTTAGCAGCAGCAGCAGCAGCAGCAGCATCCTTCTCCATCAGAAGGCAGACAGAATGAAAACCACAATCACAGAAAACTAACCAATCTGATCACATGGACCACAGCCTTGTCTAACTCAATGAAACTATGAACCATGCTTGTAGGGTCACCAAAGACTGACAGGTCATGGTGGAGAGTTTTGACAAAACATGGTCTACTGGAGAAGGGAATGGCAAACCACTTCAGTATTCTTGTCTTGAGAACCCCAGGAACAGTAGGAGAAGGCAAAAAGATAGGACACTGAAAGATGAACTCCCCAGGTCGGTGGGTGCCCAATATGCTATGAGAGATCAGTGGAGAAATAACTCCAGAAAGAGTGAACAGGTGGAGCAAAAGCAAAAAACAACATCCAGTTGTGGATGTGACTGGTGACAGAAGCAAGGTCCGATGCTGTAAAGAGCAGTACTGCATAGGAAGCTGGAATGTTAGGTCCGTGAATCAAGGCAAATTGGTAGTGGTCAGAGTGAACATCAACATTCTAGGAATTAGCAAACTAAGATGGACTGGAATGGGTTAATTTAACTCAGGTGACCATTATATCTACTACTGTGGGCAAGAATCCCTTAGAAGAAATGGAGTAGCCATTATAGTCAACAAGAGAGTCCAAAATGCAGTACTTGGATGCAATCTCAAAAATGACAGAATGATCTCTGTTCGCTTCCAAGGCAAACCACTCAACATCACAGTAATCCCAGTCTATGCCCCAACAAGTAATGCTGAAGAACCTGAAGTTGAATGGTTCTATGAAGACCTACAAGACCTTCTGGAACTAACACATGAAAAAAAGATGTCCTTTTCATTATAGGGGAGTGGAATGCAAAAGTAGGAAGTCAAGAAACATCTGGAGTTACAGGCAAATTTGACCTTGGAATGCGGAATGAAGCAGGGCAAAGGTTCATAGAGTTTTGCTAAGAGAACACACTGGTCATAGCAATCACCCTCTTCCAACAATATATGAGAAGACTCTACACATGTCAACACCAAAATCAGATTGATTATATTCTTTGCAGCCAAAGATAGAGAAGCTCTACAGTCAGCAAAAGCAAAACTGAGAGCTGACTGTGGCCCAGATCATGAGCTCCTCATTGCAAAATTCAGACTTAAATTGAAGAAAGTAGGGAAAACCACCAGACCAGTCAGGTATGACCTAAATTGTGTACAGTGGTAGTCACAAAGAGACTCAAGGGATTAGATCTGATAGAATGCCTAAGAACTATTAACAGAGGTTCGTGACATTGTACAGGGGGCAGTGATCAACATCATCCCTAAGAAAAAGAAATGCAAAAAGGCAAAATGGTTGTCTGAAGAGGCCTTACAAATAGTTGTGAAAAGAAGAAAAGTGAAAAGTAAAGGAGAAAAGGAAAGATATAAGCATCTGAATGCAGAGTTCCAAAGAATAGCAAGGAGAGATAAGAAAGCCTTCCTCAGCGATCAATGCAAAGAAAGAGAGGAAAACAACAGAATGGGAAAGACTAGAGATCTCTTCAAGAAAATTNCAAAGAATAGCAAGGAGAGATAAGAAAGCCTTCCTCAGCGATCAATGCAAAGAAAGAGAGGAAAACAACAGAATGGGAAAGACTAGAGATCTCTTCAAGAAAATTAGAGATAGCAAGGGAACATTTCATGCAAAGATGGTATTAATAAAGGACAGAAAGGGTATGGACCTAAGAGAAGCAGAAGATATTAAGAAGAGGTGGCAAGAACACACAGAAGAACTGTACAAAAAAGATCATGACCCAGATAACCCCGATGGTGTGATCACTCACTTAGAACCAGACATCCTGGAATGTGAGGTCAAGTGGGCCTTAGGAACCATCACTACGAACAAAGCTAGTGGAGGTGATGGAATTCCAGTTGAGCTATTTCAAATCCTAAAAGATGACACTGTGAAAGTGCCACACTCAATATGCCAGCAAATTTGGAAAACTCAGCAGTGGCCAAGGGACTGAAAAAGGTCAGTTTTCATTCTAATCCCATAGAAAGGCAATGCCAAAGAATGCTCAAACTACTGCACAATTGCACTCATCTCACATGCTAACAAAGTAGTGCTCAACATTCTCCAAATCCATCTTCAACAATACATGAACCGTGGACTTCCAGATGTTCAAGCTGGATTTAGAAAAGGCAGAGGAACTAGAGATCAAATTGCCAACGTCTGTTGGATCATCAAAAAAGTGAGAGAGTTCCAGAAAAACATCTACTTTTGCTTTAGTGACTATGCAAAAGCCTTTGACTGTGTGGATCACAATAAACTGTAGAAAATTCTGAAAGATATGGGAATACCAGACCACCTCACCTGTCTCCTGAGAAATCGGTATACAGGTCAAGAAGCAACAGTGAGAACTGGAGATAGAACAACAGACTGGTTCCAAATTGGGAAAGGAGTACATGAAGGCTATATATTGTCCCCCTGCTTATTTAACTTATATGCAGAGTGCATAATGAGAAATGCTGGATTGGATGAAGCCCATGATGGAATTAAGATTCCTGGAAGAAATATTAATAACCTCAGATATGCAGATGACACCACCCTTATGGCAGAAAGTGAAGAAGAACTAAAGAGCCTCTTGATGAAAGTGAAAGAGGAGAGTGAAAAAGTTGGCTTAAAACTCGACATTCAGAAAACTAAGATCATGGCATCTTGTCCCATCACTTCATGGGAAATAGATGGGGAAACAGTGGAAACAGTGACAGACTTTATTTTCTTGGGCTCAAAAATCACTGCAGATGGTTACTGCAGCCATGAAATTAAAAGACGCTTCTTTCTTGGAGGAAAAGTTATGACCAACCTAGACAGCATATTAAAAAGTAGAAACATTACTTTGCCAACAAAGGTCTGTTTGTCAAAGCTATGGTTTTTACAGTAGTGAGAGCTGGATGTGAGAGTTGGTCTATAAAGAAAGCTGAGTGCCAAATAATTGATGAGAGAGTTGGTCTATAAAGAAAGCTGAGTGCCAAAGAATTGATGCTTTTGAACTGTGGTATTGGAGAAGACTCTTGAAAGTCCCTTGGACTTCAAGGAGATCAAACCAGTCCATTCTAAAGGAGATCAGCCCTGAATATTCATGGGAGGACTGATGCTGAAGCAGAAGCTCCAGTACTTTAGCACCTGATGCGAAGAACTGACTCATTGGAAAAGACCCTGATGCTGGTAAAGATTGAGGGCAGGAAGAGAAGAGGGATGATGAAGTAGAGTTGTGATCACCAACTCAATGGACATGAGTTTGAGTAAGGTCTGGGGGTTGGTGATAGACAGGGAAGCCTGGCATACTGCTGTCCATGGCCTCACAAAGAGTCGGACAGGACTGGGCCACTGAACTGAATATTACAGTATTATTAGAAGAGTACTAAAGTACTCTAGGAATTGAGAGATCTGTGTTCAACTGTTTCCACTTTAATGTTAACATTTCTTCCCTTCTGACTTCTCACATATCAAATGCAATTCCAGTAACTTAGCTGATCTCACATGGAAGTTTCTTATGAGGTTTCAGGCTAGTAGGGGCCCATAGCGGCCCTTGTCATACTCACAACTGTATTTCTAGCTCCTATGAGAGTGCCTGGCATCTGAGAAACTTGAGTGCTTCATAAAGATCATGAATGAATGAGGTACTAAATTCTTAGAAGATACTCTTCAGGCATCTTACTAGCTTTGTTGTATAATTTGATCCTTTCAGAAAACTCATAAAAAAAATTTTTTTAATGGAGTAAATATGCTCCAACTGGAGTATATAAATAGTTGTTTTGCAATGTTGTGTTAGCTTCTGCTGTTGACAACAAAGTTGGTCAGCCATACATACACACAGCACCCCCTTCGTGGACCTCCCTCCCCACTCCCACACCTTTAGGTCATCACAGAACACCAGGCTGAGCTCCCTGTGCTGCACAGCCCTTTCCCAGTAGGTATCTTACACAGGGTAGTGTATATATTCAATCTCAGTCTCCCAATTCACCCCACCCTCCCTGGGTTCACACATCCATTTTCTATGTCTACACCTCTATTCCTGCCCTGCTATTAATAGGTTCATTCATACCATTTTTCTAGATTCCACATATACACATTGATGTATGATATTTGTTTTCTGTGACTGACTTCACTCTGTATGACAGACTCTATTCTGTCTACCTATGAGACTCACCAAAGATGCTGAACTTCTCAGACCTGACACAGAATCTCAGGTTCTGTGCATTCGTTTTCTTAACCAGTAAAAGAACCATAAGAATTGTTTTTATAAACAGCATAAAGAATTGTTGTTAAAATTAGATGAGACAATGTATTTGAATATCTCATTGTAAACTAGGAGCAGCAATTCTCCATGCACGCAGTAGGCGTATCTGTCATTTCTAATTATCATGCACTGTGCGTGATGCCTGCAACAAGGAAGACGAGAATGAACCCCCGAATCCAGGGCCACCTCTGTAGGTAGTTGTTCCCAGGAAACTCAGCAGGCCCAGCAGGCCTCCAGATCATACTGTGAGGCTGTAAGATACCCTATATAATACTCTAGGATACTTGCAGGCTTTCAAATGCTGCACATTTCTTCCATTAATTTCGTATTACAAATTCTTTCATAAACCAGTTTCTTAGGTTTGAACTCAGAGTTCAGTTTTCCTTTCCATTCTTTCTATTTCAGACTCATGATGCTGTCCACCCTACCCCATTACGTCTCTGCTTTGCTAGGAGCTCAGATGGTAAAGCATCCGCCTGCCATGCAGGAGACCTGGGCTCCAGCCCTGGGTCGGGAAGATCCCCTGGAGGGGGAAATGGCAGCCCACTCCAGTATTCTGCCTGGAGAACCCCATGGACAGAGGAGCCTGGCAGGCTCCTCTATACAGTCTATAGGGTCTCAAAGACCCAGACACAACTGAGTGACTAACACACACACACACAGTGCAACCTTACAACCAATAAGATATGCAAACACAAAAGACTTTAGTTCCAATTTAGAATTATGTCCTTTTTAGTTCAACTCCAATAGGCTATTTCTCTCAGAGGCTGCTTCAGTCTTTCTCAGTGGGAAGGCAGAGAGTTTATATATTATTCATCCATTTAAAAACCCTGTGACAAGCCCCCTATGGAGAGAGTTCAGTAATTGGTCTCCAGATGCTGCTGGTAGGAAGCACTCTAAAAGTCCTTAAACATCCCAGGAACACAATTTCATCTGCTTTGCTGGGTGTGGGTGTCAGAAGCAGTAGCAGCTTGCATACCTACACATTCATCTCTTTCCTTGGGTATGTCATTATTTTGTATCTACTGTAAAGCATGGTTAAATATATATGCAAATGACTAGAATAGCATCTTGCAAAATTGCTAAGAGCTATATTGCTTAATGTAAGTACAGGATAACCAATTGTTCCAACCACAAAATCAGCAGACATTAGCAATAAAATGGTCAATGGTTTTAATTTTTTTTCTGCAAAACATAATCCTGGTTGAGCAAGTACTTAAGAGTATAGAGAAGTTACTCAACACTGAAATAGATATTCACTGTTTCATCACATATTATACTTTAGAGACATAATGCTAGGAATTTTACTGAAATGAACAAAGATGCACAAGTTAATATATAATGAAAGTAGTATTTTCGAAAGTCCTTACTGATAATAAAATAATTCTTGATTCTGGATAAAATGAAACATAGGTATGTTTCTTTATTTTGCAAACTCCTATTCATTGCTCTGTCTGTTTATGCACATACATACACATTGATGACTATGCAGGTTTATGGATCCGTATATATGTGTGTGTCCGTAAATATGGGGCTTCCCGGGTGGCAGTACTGGTAAAGAACCTACCCACCAATGCAAGGGACATAAGATATGTGGGTTCGATCCCTGAGTTGAGAAGATCCCCTGGAGGAGGGCAGGGCAGCCCACTCCAGTATTCCTGCCTGGAGAATTCCCATGAACAGAGGAGCCTGGCAGGCTACAGTCCTTAGGGTCACAAAGAGTCAGACACCACTGAGCACATAGCTATCAATACCTATGTTTAAGTGAAGTAAATACACTTACTACCCTGAAATTCTCCAGTCTGTTTTCCTCAGGTTATGTTTAATACTTATTCTTTCTCTAGGTGTTTGCTAATGCTGTTTCTTTTATATATTTATCTGTTGTGAGTATATTCATATATATATACACACATATTACAAAAATACAATGGTAATTTCTAATGGGCATCAGGAATATTTAGAAGTGCCATCTTGCTGGACTGTGTCCTAAACTTACAATCTTGCCTCTTTCCTTTTATCCACAGAGAACTCCATGTCTCCATTAAGACACCCTTCAGAAGACATAAGATTGCAATCCCTTGGCTTCTCAGGTATGGAATGCTTACCCACTGTGCTGGCTCTAAAATGCTTCTGTAAATTCTTTGACACCATTTTTCATCAAGGGGTGGGGTTTATGTCCCCTTTCTTGAATCCAAGCTAGGCTGGGACTGCTTAGGAGATGGCATAATAGAAGAAATGCTAATAAAATAAAGGATGTGCACCTTCTTCTTTGTATTTTTGGGACACCTGCCTTTTGATTTCTGAGATGCCAGATGAGATGCCTGACTACCCTGAGCTTGCCAGGTCCTGAAGTTAGGTCCCAGATATAATCTATACTTATGTGTCCTTAGGTGTTTGAACAATGCTGTCAAAGGCATTTGAAGATGTTTGAAGATGCTGTCAAAGGCATTCAGTCCCCAGACCTCTAGTCACCTCCCACCACCAACTTCCCAAGCAAGTCCCCAGCCATTATGTAGCAGAGAAAAGCCATCCATCCTGACCTGTCAGAATCCCTGATCACAAAACGCACAGGCAAAATAAGTTTTGGAGAGACTCATTTTGCTTTAGCATAATTAGAACACGGAGTAGTCTTTGTTATAATGAATCTTATCTCTTCTAAGTCTGGGACAAGGACAAATGAGTTTGACTATTCCTGTGATGTCGGAGAAGGCAATGACACCCCACTCCAGTACTCTTGCCTGGAAAATCCCATAGACAGAGGAGCCTCGGTGGGCTGCAGTCCATGGGGTCGCTAAGAGTCGGACACAACTGAGTGACTTCACTCTCACTTTTCACTTTCATGCATTGGAGAAGGAAATGACAACCCACTCCAGTGTTCTTGCCTGGAGAATCCCAGGGACGGGGGAGCCTGGTGGGCTGCTGTCAGTGGGGTCGCACAGAGTCGGACACGACTGAAGTGACTTAGCAGCAGCAGCATTCCTGTGGTGTGCTGGTGTGAAGGTCTATTGAGGACAGCCCTAGACTCTTGCGTTCTTTCATTCTGGAGCTCCCTCTATGGTCTGAGGTTCCAAGTGTGCATTTTCGTGATAACCTTAAAGACACAGTAATAGTTTGTATCATTATTCAAAAAAGTAAATAAAGATTAGCATTTGGGACTAAGCAGGCAAAGATGATGCCACTTGGCAGCCTTTCTGTGTTCTCTATTGCATTCTTCTAATGATTCTATAGTAGTACTGAATTCTGCTGAACGCTGGGGTGAGGATGTTTCACCTATGTAGGGCTGAGACATGAACACCTTCCAGGTAACTATTGCCTTACAGACAGTTATTGTATTTTTTGCATATGGTTCTTTGCTTCAATTACCTAATATATGTCTAATACTAAAGTGACCTCTTATGTATCAGGAAATGAGCTATCGAAAAGTGGGTCATCTGCATAGAGAACAAATATTTGGATACCAAGGTGGAGGTGAGTTGGAAGAGTGGGATTGACATATATACACTATTGATACTATGTATTGAATAGGTAACTAGGGAGTGAACCTACTGTATAGCACACGGAACTCTACTTAATGCTCTGTGGAGACCTAAATGGGAAGGAACTCCAAAAAGGAGGGGATATATGTATACGTAGAGCTGATTCATTTTGCTGTATAACAGAAACTAACACAACATTGTAAAGCAATTACCCTCCAATAAAAAGTAATTTAAAAAACATAAATAGGCATTCCCTAATGTTTTACCTTCTACAGTGTTCTTTGATATTTATTCTCAAGTTTTATTTCTGAAGCTTCCCTGGTGGCTCGTATGGTAAAGCATCTGCCTGCAATGTGGGAGAGCCAGGTTCAATCCCTGGGTTGGGAAGATCCCCTGGAGAAGGAAATGGCAACCCACTCCAGTACCCTTGCCTGGAAAATCCCATGGAGAGAGGAGCCTGGTAGGCTACAGTCCATGGGGTCACAAAGAGTCAGACACAATTGAGCGACTTTGCTTTCTTTCTTTTCTTTTTTATTCCATCTGCTACTATAACATCCAACCTACCAGATAGAATAATTCAGGAAAAGAATCTGCCTGCAATGCAGGAAATCTGGGTTCAGTCCCTGGGTCAGAAAGATCCCATGGAGAAGGGGATGGCAAACCCCTGCAGTATTCTTGCCTGGAGAATTCTGTGGTCAGAGGAACCTGGCAGGCTACAGACCATGGGATCACAAAGAGTCGGACAAGACAGCCCCTAACACTTTCACTTTTCACTTTCATTATACCTATTTATTCCTGAACTTTTATTTGAAAAATATATACTCACTCCAGACTCAGCTTCTCAAGTATACAGCTGGACTTGGTCTGATCATCAGTACAGGTGCCAGCCTTGCATTAAATTAGAAATTATACATAATGTTAAACAAATTTATCTTACTTATTTGTAGAAATAAGTTATTTACACAGCTTGCCAGGTTCAGAAAAATTGACATTGGCACATACAGCTTTAGACAGCTTGAAACAAGTCTTCTCTATTCTGGTGGGAGTAGTCTGTTTATCCACAAGCATCTTGAATGTACTGCAAGAAAGTTTGGTCTGTTTTGCTAAATGTTCTGCAAATGATTTTGAGAGGAAAACTTGGGGCATCTTTTTGTTATGCATAAGTGCATCTCAGCAGGTCTCGGGAAGAAAGCAGAAGGCTACTATTAAAGGAAAAATTGTGCATGACAGAGGAAATATGAGGAGGATACATCAGCTATTTTGAATACAAAATCAGTCTAGCAGACAGAAAAAGTGATGAGGGCTTGTCTACCATGTCATCACAGCAGTGATCTGGGCTGAGACAAGAGGCCATCTAACAGTCTCTTGCAGAATGACATGTCAGCAAGACTGGCATTGTGAACATTTTTATGCCCTGTCCTAGCCTTCTTCTCTAGATAGCCTAATTGGAAGAGGTTTTAAAGAACTTGGAAATTCGATATTGAGTGACACCAGTGTAACTCTCCCATTTCACATTTATATCCGAGCATATCTTACCCAGCTGTTTCTCAAACGTCAACAATCTAAGAAGCTTAACAAATTAACTGAGGGCCAACCAGAGACTCTGGCAGTTCTTCCTGCTCATTCACACTCCTTCATCCTGGCTTCCTTGTTTTTTCTTCTTATATAAATCATTTCCTCGTACACTAAGTCTGCACAAATGTAACAAAGTGATTCTACATATAAGCCATACTTTTCCTTGCTGCTAGGATCTTTGTCTTTATTCCCTATAAATCAAAGTGAAAAGACAGAAAAAAATTGGAGTATTCAGTCTCCTCTACTAAAATCTCCAGAGTACACAACATATCTTTATCACTTACTCTGAGCAGCTAGGATGCTTCCTGGTACTTAACACGTACCATGAAACAGTTGTTTAACAATTGAAACAGAATTTCTGGTTTCCAGAACAACTATGATTAATTTGCAAAGGGCTCTAATGGATAAAGTAGACCATGTGCAAAAACAGATGGGCCATGTGAGCAAAGAGAATGGAATGCTAAGAAAGAATAAAAAAGAAATGCTAAGAATTAAAACACTAGCAGAAACGAAGAATGCTTTTGATGGGCAAGTGGATTAGACATAGTTGAAGAAAGAATCTCTGAACTTAAGGATATATCAATAGAGCCTTACAAAACTGAAAAGCTAAGAGAACAAAAACTTGAAAGAAAACAATATCCAACTATAAGACAACTATAAAAGGTATAATATGTTCGTAATGGGAATAGAAGAAGTAGAAACATAGAAAGGAACAGAAGAAATCTTTGAAACAAGACTGAAAAGTTTACCCCAATTAATAGTGTGTGTGTGTGCTCAATTTTGTCCAACTCTTTGAGACTCCATCCACTGTAGCTTGCCAGGCTCCTCTGTCCATAAAATTTGCCAGGCAAGAATATTGGAGGGGATTGACATTAACCTCTATGGTGGATCTTACAAATCCAGGGATCAAACCTGTGTCTCTGTGTCTCTTGAGTAAGACACCAAACCACAGATCCAGGAGGCACAGAGAATACCAAGCATACAAAGGCCAACAACATTTACCTAGGCATTTAATTTTCAAAGTACAGAAAACCAAAGACAGAATATTCTGAAAGAAGCCAGAGGGAGAAAAATACATTAGTTAGAGTCAAAGGTAAAACTTACATCTGACTCCTCCTTAGAAACTTAATGGTCTTCCCTGATGGCTCCGTGGTAAAGAATCTGCCTGCAGTGTGGGAGACCAGGGTTTGATCCCTGGGTCAGGAAGATCCCCTGGAAAAGGGAATGGCAACCTACTCCAGTTTTCTTGCCTGGAGAATTCCATGTTCAGAGGAACCTGGCGGGCTACAGTTTATGGGATCATGAAAAGTCAGACATGACTGAGTGACTAACACTTTCACTAGAAAAAAAACAAGCGAAAAGAGAGTACAATGGGATAATAAATCTGTTGTGAGGAAAAAACTCACCAAACCAGAAATCTGTAAAATTACCCTCAAAAAAATGAAGAAGAAATAGTAAAGTTTCTTAAAAATTGAGGAAATGGGTTGCCAGTAGACCTGCCTTGTGAGATATGTCAAAAGGAATTTAAAGAAAGTGAAAGTGTTAAACACTCAGTTGTGTCTGACTCTTTGTGGACCCCAGGGACTGGGGCCCGCCAGGCTCCTCTGTCCATGGGATTCTCCAGACAAGAATACTGGAGTAGGTTGCCATTGCCTTTCCCAGGGGATCTTCCCAACTCAAGGATCAAACCCAGGTCTCCTGTACTGCAGGTGGATTCTTTACCACTGAGCCACCTGGGAAGCCCCTAATGTGAGCACCTTGGTGGCATGAGACGCTCCCTTGGTCTCTCCTCTTCCATCCACCTACAACCAACAAAACAGCCACAGCTTGACAGGTGCCTCTGTGCAACACACCCAGACACCAGAGATTGCATACATCTGTAGGTGTAAATGTGGGGGGACTGGAACCCCTAGAGGAGTCAGAGGTGGGGGAACAGTGGGGGCAGGGCCTGTGATGCTAGAGCTGCTGAGCCACAGCCCGAGAGAGCCCAGGAGCATCAGGGGGCTCTGCCCACAGGTCTCAGGTCCCCTGGCTGCCACGGTGACCACGGCCACCACTGGCAGCTACAGATCCTGTGGCCCCAGGCTGCCAGGCCCCTCTGTCCATGGGGCTTCCCAGGCAAGAACACTGGAGTGGGTTGCTATTCCCTTCTCCAGGGGGCCTTCCTGACCCAGGGATTGAACCAGGTCTCCTGCACTGCAGGCAGATTCTTTACCCTCTGAGTCACAGGGAAGCCCTCTAGCTACAGAGGTGCCCACAACTCCAGGCTCCTGCCCTCAATGGCAGTGACTACAAATATAATGACCCCAGATATGGCAGGGGCGCCTGGGATCCTGGCCCCCTCAGCCTCCTCCTCCACAAGCTGCTGTGGAGACTGAGAGCTAGGAGACCCCAGACGCAGCAGAACTGCCCGCAATCCAGGTGCCCCAGGCGGCAATGCCAGCAACAGCAAGGCCCCAGATACCCAAAGAGGCACAGGTGATGGAAACAAGGGCACAGGGCACCATCTCTCACAGAGATGGTAGAGGGTAGCAAGTACAGACTTAAATATAACCACAGGCAACTCACATAGTAGATTTCCTGGCTGCTCAAATGGTAAAGGTAAGGAATCTGGCTGCAACGAAGGAGACCTGGGTTTGATTCCTGAGTCTGGAGGATCCCCTGGAGGAGGGCATGGCAACCCGCTCCAGTATTCCTGCCTGGAGAATCACATCGACAAAGGAGTCTGGCGGGTCATAGTCCATCAGCTGCAAAGAGTCGGACACAACTGAGCAACTAAAACTTTGGGGCTTCCCAGGTGGCACCAGTGATAAAGAACCCATCTGCCAATGTAGGGGACATAAGAGCATGGGTTCAATCCCTGGGTTGGGAAGATTCCCCTGGAGGAGGGCATGGCAACCCACTCCAATATTCTTGCCTGGAGAATCCCATGGACAGAGGAGCTTGGCAGGCTACCGTCCATAGGTCACAAAGAATCAGACATGACTGAAGCAACTTAGCATGCATGCTACCCACATAAGTGCAAACAAAAGCTTGTTCCATAGTGGCCCCCCACAAAGGAAAACAAAAGAATCACCCCTAATTACTAACCTGTTGAATCATTAAAATTGAGTAGGTAAAAAAAGCTTCACCTAAAGAGGAAAGATATTTGCTACTTCACATGTTCTGGCAAAGGAATAACTCATCAAATACTATTTAGAAAACATGGTAACACAGATTAACAAAATGACCGTTCTCCATAAACCAAACTTACAGTCACAGAGTACTGCAATCAATCAAACTGATAGAGAATTCAAAATAGCTGTTATGAAGAAACTCATGACCTGTACAGAAACACAGGAAGGAAGTTCAGTGAGTTCAGAACTAAAAATAACAGAAGAAATATTTTACCAAGGAGATTGGAAATCTGAAAAAGAAACTAATTCTGGAGCTGAAGAACTCAATAAATGAGATGAGGACCACAAGAGGGAGAGCACTGGACACAGAGCAGACCATGTGGAAGAGAGAATTAGTGAGCCTGAAGATGGAAATCTAGAAATGATATGTTAAAATGAGGAAATTCTATGAGCTATTGGGTTCTTTTAGGAAGGGCAATGTAAGGTAATGGGAATATCAGAGAAGGAACAGAGAAGGGAACAGGAAGTTTATTGAAACTTCCTGTTAAGAAATTCCCAAACATGAGGAAGAACTAGATATTCAAGTCCATGAAGCTAAAGAATACTAAATGTGGTGTTGTTATTCAGTCGATAAGTTGTGTCCGACTCTTTGTGACCCCATGGGCTGCAGCACGCAAAGCTTGCCTGTCCTCCACTATCTCCCAGAATTTACTCAATACTTCGTTACAAAAAGATGTAATAAAAAAAGATGTTCTCCAAGAGAAATGCAAAAAGATGTTCTCTAAGACACTGTATATTAAAACTGTCAAAGGCAGCCAGGAAAAAACGGGTGGTAACCCATAAAGTTACCCTCATAAGGCTCTCAGGAGATTGTTCAGCAGAAACTAAAGCCAGGAGATAGTGGAATGACATGATCAAAATAGTAAAAGATAACAACTGTCAAGCAAGAATACTTTATACAGAAAAGTTCTCATTCACATGTGAAGGATAAATAAAGGCTTTCTCAGACAAAGAGAAACTGAGCAAGTTTCTAGGCCAATCAACTCTAGGCCTGTCTTACAAGAAATGTTAAAACGGTGTCTTCCACCTGAAATGAAAAGACCTAAGTACACAAAACTCTGGGTAAGGTGATCAATGGGCATATTGAATCAGAACAATGCAACTCTGTATCAGAATAAATTGTTAAACAACTATAGACTAAAGGTTAAAGGAATTAAAGCAGTGAACATAACTATAGCTACTTCAATTTAGTAAGGAATAATCTGAGAAAACAAAAGGGATAATTTGAGAAAACAAAAATCAAAAGGGGAAGAGAAAAAACAGAGTCCATATAGGTAAATGAAGATAAAATGGTCCTTTTTCTGCTGTTAGCATTAGCATCTTATTTATGAGACATTTTATACAAACCTCATGGTAACCACAAATCTAGAGCATAGACCCAAAACATAAAGAGGACACTGAAAAAAAATAAAAACCCCAAACCAAAATGGTAGATAAAAACACAAGGGAATGAAAATAGACTTATACAGCAACCAGAAGACAAAAGATAAAAAGACAGTATAAGATCCTCATTTATTAGTGATCACCCTAAATGCAAACAGAATGAATAAACCAAAAGATAGAATAACTGGATGGATTAAAAAACAAACCTAACTATATTTCGCTTACAGGAGACTCATTATAGTTCTAAAGACAAACATAGGCTCAAAGTGAAGGAGTAGAGGACGAGTCTCCAACAAAATAGTAGTCAGAAGAAAGTGGATATAAATGTACTCATCAGACAAGGTAGACTTCAAGCTAAAAAAAGGTAACAAAAGAGAAAGATTGACAGTATATAGTGTTAAAGGGGTTAATTCATCAAGAAGACATAGCAGTTATTAATATATAGCACCTAACAGAGGAGAACCAAAATATAGAAAGTAATTATTAGCAGTCCTAAAGGGAGAAATTTGATAACAACACCTTAATAGTAGGGAATGTTAATACTCTACTCATGTCCTTAGGTCAATGGATAGATCTTCTAGACAGAAAGTCAATGAGGAAACAGTGTACTTAAATGAAACATTAGACAAGATGGACAGAATAGATTTATACAGAATATTCCATCCAGGTGAAGCAGAATACAGACTCTTCTCAAGTGCACATGAAACTTTCTCAAGGACAGACCATATGTTGGGACACAAAATAAGTCTCAATTAAATTTTAAAAGTCTGAAATCATATCAAATATCTTTTACAATCACGATGATATGAAACTGGAAATCAAGTACAAGTGAAAAGCTGGGAAAATCACAGATAGATTGTGACTAAACAACATGCTATTGAAAAACTACTGGGTGATGGAAAAATACCTTAAGCCAGATGAAAATGAAACACACTGCGATCTGTGGAATGCAGCAAAAGCAGTGCTGCAGGGAAGTTCACAGAAACACAGGCTCCTCTCAAGAACAAGAAAAAGTCAAATGACTGACAACCCTGCACCAAAAAGATCTAGGAAAAGAACAAATAAAGCCTAAATCCAGTGCTGCTGCTGCTGCTAAGTCGCTTCAGTCGTGTCCGACTCTGTGCGATCCCATAGACAGCAGCCCACCAGGCCCCTCTGTCCCTGGGATTCTCCAGTCAAGAACACTGGAGTGGGTTGCTATTTCCTTCTCCAATGCATGAAGGCCAGGAGAAGGAGGGAAATAATTAAAAACGTAATGTAAATAAATGAAATAGAGACTTAAAGACAACAGGAAAAATCAAACTAAGAACTGGTTCTTTGGAAAGATAAAACTGGTAAGACATTAGTTGATTCACCAAGAAAAAAAAAATGAGTGCTTAGATAAATAAATCAGAAATGAAAGAGAAGAAATTACAACCAATCACAGAAACACAAAGAAGGTTATAAGAGAATACTATGGATAGCTATATGTCAACAGAATATATAACCTAGAAGAAATGCATAAATTCTTACAATCATAAAATATTCCAAGACTGAATTATACAGATAGTGAAGGACAGAGGAGCCTGGTGTGCTGCAGTCCATGGGGTTGCAAAGAGTCAACATGACTTAGAGATTAAACAACAACAAAAAGACTGAATTATGAATAGAGAATCTGAATAGACTGATTACAATAAAGGAAGATGAACCAGTAAACAAAACCCACCAAATAAAACTCTAAGACCACATGGCTTCATGGGTGAATTCTACCAGACATTCAAAGGCGATGTAAAACATCCTTTATACAGTCTTGAAGAGGAGGGGGAAACACTTCCTCACTCATTCTATGAGGCCAATGTTACTCTGATATCAAAACCAGACTGGGACAACATACACACACGCTTACTGGACAGTATCTTTATGGACATAGATGCCAGAATCCTTGCTAAAATATTATTAATAGAAAACTAAATATAACTACACATTTGAAAAATCATATACCAAGATCAAGTGGGGTTTATTCCAGGAATTCAAGATAGATGTTCAATATCTGCAAATGAATCAACATAATACATAATATGAAGAAAATGAGAGCTAAAACCATAACATCATCTCGATATCTGCAGAAAAATCATTTGACAAGATTCAACCCCATTTATGATAAAAACAGAATAAAATGGATATAGAAGGAATGTACCTCAACATAATAAAGGCCACATATGACAAATCCACAGACAGTATCACACTCAGTGGTGAAAACCTGAAAGCTATCCTCTAAGACAGGGACAAGATAAAGATGCCAACTCTTGCCACTTCTATTCAGCATAGTATTGGAATGCCTAGTTACAGCAATCAGATGAGAAAGAAATATAAAGTATAAAGACATCCACATTAGAAGAGAAGTATTCAGAAAATGAAGATCATGGCATCTGGTCCCATCACTTCATGGGAAATAGATGGAGAAACAGTGGAAACAGTGTCAGACTTTATTTTTTTGGGCTCCAAAGTCACTGCAGATGGTGACTGCAGCCATGAAATTAAAAGACACTTACTCCTTGGAAGAAAAGTTATGAGCAACCTAGATAGCATATTCAAAAGCAGAGACATTACTTTGCTGACTAAGGTCCGTCTAGTCAAGGCTATGGTTTTTCCAGTAGTCATATATAGATGTGAGAGTTGGACTGTGAAGAAGGCTGAGCACCAAAGAACTGATGCTTTTGAACTGTGGTGTTGGAGAAGACTCTTGAGAGTCCCTTGGACTGCAAGGAGATCCAACCCGTCCATTCTGAAGGAGACCAGCCCTGGGATTTCTTTGGAAGGAATGCTAAAGCTGAAACTCCAGTACTTTGGCCACCTCATGTAAAGAGTTGACTCATTGGAAAAGACTCTGATGATGGGAGGGATTGGGGGCAGGAGGAAAAGGG
>SJYQ01007967.1:117047-130801 GCA_006410935.1 Redunca redunca
ATTATATGTATATATCAAGAAATGACAAATGTGGAAAACAGGGAATAGTCTTACACTGTTGGTGGAAATGTAAATTGGTGCACATTATGGTGCACAAAATTTAAGACTAGAACTACCATGTGATCCAGCTATTCCACTTTTGAGTAATTATCAAAAGAACAAAAAAACACTAATTCAAAAAGATATATGAACTGGTATGTTCATCACAGCAGTGGTAGAGAAATAATGAAGGAGGAATAATGAAGTGACTTAATTATACACATGCATGAGGCATGCACACACATATTAGTCAGTCACAAAAAATAGTCATAAAAATAGATGAAATCCTGTCATCTTTGAAAACATGGATGGACCTTGAGGGTATGATAGTAAATGAAATAAGTTACACAGAAAAAAAAAAGCCATGTGATTTCACTCATGTGTGAGCTATTAAAAAAAATAACAAAATAAATGAACATCCCAAACCAAACCCAAAAGAAAACACATAGTACCACATAAGACAGAGAGCAGAGTGGTGGTTACCGGAAGGGGAGAGCTGGGGAAGAGCAGATTAGTACAAGTGGTCCACTGTATGATGATGGGTGGAAAGTGAACTTCTGATGGTGCACACGCTGCCATGTTTACAGAAGTCAGTGTGTGATGGACACATGAATTGGACGTTATAAATCAGTGTTACCCCAATAAAAAATACATACACAGAAAAATGCTTTACAGGATTCTTCAGAGAATGTAATAGAGAAGTTTGGATCTACATAAAGAAAGGAAGGAGGAATAAGTGAAGCTAAAATAAAAGCTTTTACATTTTCTTATTAATTGATTTAACAGATAACTATTTACAGTAATAACAGTGTCATATATTTGATTGTGTATGCTTATGTATTATATAAAAGTACTTGTGTGTATGTGTACAGACACACATATATATACATATGCTTATATATGTAAGTGAAATGAATGACGTCAGTGATACAAAGGACAATAGGAAGGAATTAAGATTAATTTTTTTATAAGGTACTCACACAACCCCTGAAGTAGTATAGTGTTATTTGAAATTGAACTTCATTTAACTGTAAATGAATATTGGGAACTGTAGGGCAAACACGAACAAAAGTTACAAAAAAAAAAAAAAAAACTAAAGTGCTAGGACAGGAGTGAACATGGATGCATATAAAATGCTAAATTAAAATAACAAAAGTCCAAAAGAGCAGAAGACAAAAACAGGGAAAAAGAGCAAGTTCAATAAATAGAAGAGAGTAATAAATATGCTAAATATTTACTCAACCATATTAGTAATTACTCTGAATGTCAATGATCTAAATGCTTCAATTAGAAGACAGAGACTGTCAGAGTGAATGAAGAAAAAAGAACAATTATATGTGAACTAAAAAAGAAACACACTTTAAGTGTAAAGACACACATAGGTAAAAAGTAAATGGATGGAGAAAATGGCACCATACTAACACTTGCTATAAAAGCAGCAAGAGCTGTATTAATTTCAGAAAGAGCAGACTTCAAACTAGGTAAAGTTATCAGAGAAGAAAAGAGCTTTCTGTAATGATAAAGGGGTCAAGTATCCAAGATGATATCAAAATCTCAACTACATCTGTGCCTAAAAAGTGTCTATTTGAGGCAAATGTAAAAGAACTTCAGCAAGAAATATGATTCCACTGGTGGTGTTGAAGATGTCAGCACCCTTCCATCAGAAAACAGAAATTCCAGCAGCAGAATTTCAGTAAGGACGTAGCTAACTCAACAGCACCATCAGTCAGCTGGGGATATTGCCATCTGTAGACTGCTTCATCCAACCACAGCAGAACACACGTGGAACATTCACTAAGATGGAACATATTCTGGGTTATAAAACACACTTTAACAGGTTTAAAACAATAGAGATTATTTAGAGTCCCTTGGACTGCAAGGAGATCCAACCAGTCCATGCTGAAGGAGATCAGCCCTGGGATTTCTTTGGAAGGAATGATAAAGCTGAAACTCCAGTACTTTGGCCACCTCATGCGAAGAGTTGACTCATTTGAAAAGACTCTGATGCTGGGAGGGATTGGGAGCAGGAGGAGAAGGGGATGACCTAGGATGAGATGGCAGGATGGCATCACTGACTAGATAGACGTGAGTCTGAGTGAACTCCGGGAGATGGTGATGGACAGGGAGGCCTGGCGTGCTGTGATTCATGGGGTCGCAGAGTCGGACACGACTGAGTGACTGAACTGAACTGAACTGAATATCTCCTGTCAGACCACAGTGGAATGAAACTACAAAGTCATTAACAGAAAGACACCTGCTGCTGCTGCTGCTAAGTCGCTTCAGTCGTGTCCGACTTTGTGCGACCCCATAGACAGCAGCCCACTAGGCTCCTCTCCCTGGGATTCCCCAGGCAAGAATACTGAAGTGGGTTGCCATTTCCTTCTCCAATGCATGAAAGTGAAAAGTGAAAGTGACCCCATGGACTGCAGCCTACCAGGCTCCTCCATCCATGGGATTTTCCAGGCAAGAGTACTGGAGTGGGGTGCCATTGCCTTCTCCAGAAAGATACCTGAGAAATCCCCAAATGGAAAAGATTAGGCAACATGCTTCTAAATAACACATCAGTCCAAAAGAAATCCCAAGAGAAATTAAAAGATATTTTGAACTAACTCAAAAAATGTAACTTATGAAAATTTGTGGGATGCAGCAAAAGCAGTGCTTGTTGGGAAATTTACAACATTGAAAGCATGTATCAGAAAAGAAAAAAATAATTAAAGTTAATCATTTATGTGTTCACCTTAGGAAACTGGAAAAATAAGAGTAAATTAAATCCAGAGTAATCAGAAGAAAAGAAACAATAATTAGAGTAGAAAAAAAGACAAATTACTAATATTAGAAATGAGAGAAGGGACATTTTTCATAGATCCTATGCATAATAATGGGATAATATAAGCAACTGTATTCTCACACATTGTTAACGTAGATGAAAGGACCATTTCCTTAAAAGTCATAATTTTCCAAAATGTAAAGAAGAAGAAATAGACAATAGGCTTATCTTCATTAAATAAATTGAATAAATAATGCCCTTCCAAAACAGAATGTACCAAGTCCATATGGGTTCACTATGAATTCTATCTATCAAACAGTTAAGGGAGAAATTTTAACATTTCTCCATAATCTCAGAGGCTAGAAATAGCTGTAATAATGCCTTATAATTCCAGAATATCAAAACTAGACAAAGATGTTACAAGAAAACTAGAGATCAATATATCTCTCATGTATATCAATGAAGAATCTTCAACAAAATATTAGCAAATCAAGTAAAAAACAATGTATAAAGAGAATTATACCCTATGACCATGTGGGATTTGTTCCAGGTATGCAAGACTTTAGTTTCAACATTTGAAAATAAATTAATGTAATCCATCACATGAACAGACTAAAATTGAAAAATCACATGATCATATGAATAGCTGCAGAAAAAAGTACAAGACAAAATCCAATACCCATTTATGATAAAAACTCTTAGTACACTAGGACTCGAGGGGGAACTTCTTCAACTTGATAAAGAATATTTGCAATAAACCTACAGCTAATATAGTACTTAATTGTGTGACTAAAATCTTTCCTACTAAGGTCACATAAAAGGGAAAGATGTCCCCTTTCACCACTCCTTTTCAATATCTTACTGGAAGTTCTAGATAATGCAATAAGACTGAAAAAAGAGAAAATATTGGGAAGGAAAATAATCATGGTTTTGTTCACAAATGAAGTGATAATTGTCCACATAGAAAATATGAAAGAGTTAACAAAAGAACCCCAGGAACTGATAAGCAATTACAGGAAGGTTGCAGAATATGTTAATATATAAAAGTCAATCATTTTCCTATGTACCTGAAATGAACACATGGAATTTGAACTTAAAAACACAATACTTGTTGTATTAGCATCATCCAAAACATTTAGGTATAAATTTAATAAAATGTAGAAATCTACATGCGATAAGCTATGAAATTGATGAATGCAATCAAAGATGAACTAAGTGAGACATTCCGTGTTCATAGACAGGAAGTGTCCAAGTGTTGAGATGACAGTTCTTCCCAAGATTATCTATAGATCCACTTAAGTAGCAATAAAAATTCCAGCTAATTATTTTGTTGATATCAACAAAATTATTTTGAAGTTTACCTAAAGAGGCAAAAGACCCTAAGTAGCTCACTCAATATTAAAGAAGAATAAAATTGTAAACCTGACACAATCTGACTTCAAGGCTTACCATAAAGCTATAGTAATTAAATCAGTATGGTATTGGTGAAAGAACTGACAAATAGGTCAATAGAATAGAAAGCTCCCAAATAGACTCCCATAAATGTAGTCAACTAATCTTGATGAAGAAGCAAAAATAACACAGTGGACAAAGACAGTCTTTTCAACAAATGGTGCTGGAGTAACTAGACAGCCATATACAGAAGAAATGAATCCAGACAGATATCTTCCATCCTTCACAAAAATTAACTCAAAATGCACCATAGACCTAGATGTAAAAAGTAAAACTAAAAAACTCATAGGTTATAATATCACAGAAAACCTAGATGATCTTGTGTGTGTTAACAACATATTAGACACAAGACCAAAGGCACAATCCTATAGAGAAATAATTGATAAGCTAGATGTCATTAATGGAGAAGGCAATGGCAGCCCGCGCCAGTACTCTTCCTGGAAAATCCCATGGATGGAGGAGCCTGGTAGGCTGCAGTCCGTGGGGTTGCAAAGAGTTGGACATGACTGAAGTGACTTAGCAGGAGCAGCAGATGTCATTAAAAGTAAAATCTCTTCTATTTTAATGACAATATCAAGAGAATGAGAAGATAAGACATAGGCTTGGAGACAATATTAGCAAAAGACATATGTTATAAAAGACTATTATCTGAAGTATATGAAGAATGCTTAAAACTTGAGACTATGAAAATAAACAACCCAATTTAAAAAATGATGTAAAGACATGAACTGACATGTCAGCAAAGAAGATAGAGATGGGAAGTAAGAATATGAAAAGAAGCTCCACATCTTATATCATCAGAGAAATGCAAATTTAGAAAACAATGGGATACCACTACATACTATCAGAATCAAATTCAGAATATTAACCAAATTTCAGAATACTGATAACACCAAATGCTTGTGAGGATGTGGAACAACCAGAATTATCATACGGTGCAGGTGGAAATGCTAATGCTACAGCTACTAGGAAGACACTTTGGTAGTTTCTTAAATAATTAAACATACTCTTAACATAGACAAAACACTCTCCAACATAAATCACAGTAGGATCCTCTATGATCCACCCCCCAGAATTCTGGAAATAAAAGCAAAAATAAACAAATGGGATCTAATTAAAATTAAAAGCTTCTGCACAACAAAGGAAAATATAAGCAAGGTGAAAAGACAGCCTTTGGAATGGGAGAAAATAATAGCAAATGAAGCAACTGACAGACAACTAATCTCAAAAATATACAAGCAACTTATGCAGCTCAATTCCAGAAAAACTAAACAACCCAATCAAAAAATGGGCCAAAGAACTAAATAGACATTTCTCCAAAGAAGACATACGGATGGCTAACAAACACAGGAAAAGATGCTCAACATCACTCATTATCAGAGAAATGCAAAACAAAACCACAATGAGGTATCATTTCACGCCAGTCAGAATGGCTGCTATCCAAAAGTCTACAAGCAATAAATGCTGGAGAGGGTGTGGAGAAAAGGGAACCCTCTTACACTGTTGGTGGGAATGCAAACTAGTACAGCCACTATGGAGAACAGTGTGGAGATTCCTTAAAAAATTGCAAATAGAACTGCCTTATGACCCAGCAATCCCACTGCTGGGCATACACACAGAAGAAACCAGAACCCAATGTTCATTGCAGCACTGCTTATAATAGCCAGGACATGGAAGCAACCTAGATGTCCATCAGCACAGGAATGGATAAGAAAGCTGTGGTACATACACACAATGGAGTATTACTCAGCCATTAAAAAGAATACATTTGCATCAGTTCTAATGAGGTGGATGAAACTGGAGCTGATTATACAGAGTGAAGTAAGCCAGAAAGAAAAACACCAATACAGTATACTAACACATATATATGGAATTTAGAAAGATGGTAATGATGACCCTGTATGCGAGACAGCAAAAGAGACACAGATGTGTAGAGCAGACTTTTGGACTCTGAGGGAGAGGGAGAGGGTGGGAAGATTTGGAAGAATGGCATTGAAACATGTATACTATCATGTAAGAAACAAATCGCCAGTCTATGTCTGATGCAGGATACAGGATGCTTGGGGCTGGTGCATGGGGATGACCCAGAGAGACGTTATGCGGAGGGAGGTGGGAGGGGGGTTTATGTTTGGGAACGCAAGTACACCCGTGGTGGATTCATGTCAATGTATGGCAAAACTAATACAGTATTGTAAAGTAAAAATAAAAAAAAAAAACAAAACATATTCTTATCATAAAACCCAGTAATCCTACTTCTCTTTGGTATTTACCCAAAGGAGCTGAAAACTTATGCCCATGCTGCACAAAGATGTCTATAGAAGCTTTATTCCTAATTGTCAAAACTTGAAAGCAACCAAGATGTCCTTCAGTAGGTAGATACTGTAATACACCCAGAAATGCAATATTATACAGCACTTCTGTCAAGCCATGAAGCGACATAGAGGAAGCTTCAGTGCATATTACTCAGTGAAAGTAGCCAATATTAATAGGTTATATACTATATGATTCCAACTATATGACATTCTTGAAGAGGTGAAACTATGTAGGCAGTAAAAAGACCAGTGGTGGCCAGGGGCTGGTATGAGGGTATGAGGTGGGAAGGGATGAATTAGCAGAACACAGAATTTTTAGGGTGGTGAAATTATGCCATAATGATCACATGTCACTATTTTGTTGTCTAGTCTTACTAAGTTGTGTTTGACCCTTTTGAAACCCCATGGACTATAGCCTGCCATGCTCCTCTGTCCACAGGATTTCCTAGGCAAGAATACTGGAGCAGGTTGCCATGTCTTCCTCCAGGGCATGTTCTTGGATCAGTGACCAAACCCACGTCACTTGCACTGGCAGGCAGATTCTTTACCACTGTGCCAAAGAATCGATGCTTTTGAACTGTGGTGTTGGAGAAGACTCTTGAGAGCCCCTTGGACTGCAAGGAGATCCAACCAGTCCATCCTAAAGGAGATCAGTCCTGAATATTCATTGGAAGGACTGATGCTGAAGCTGAAACTCTGATACTCTGGCCACTTGATGTGAAGAGCTGACTCACTGGAAAAGACCCTGATCTGGGAAAGACTGAAGGCAGGAGGAGAAGGGGACGACAGAGGATGAGATGCTTAGATGGCATCACCGACTCGATGGACATGAGTTTGAAGTTTGAGCAAGTTCTGGGAGTTGGTGATGGACAGGGAGGCCTGGCATGCTGCAGTCCATGGGGTTGCAAAGAGTCAGACATGACTGAGTGACTGAACTGGCTGGCTGACCAGGGGAAGGCTGTATGTCACTATACATTTGTCCAAATCCAAAGAATACACAAAGCAAGAGTGAACCCTAAGTTAACATATGGACTCTGGGTGATTACAACATGTGCACGTAGGTTCATCAACTGTGACTAATGTACCACTGCCTGCAGATATTGAAACAGAAGAGGCCGTGCACTGGGGGAGTACGGATATATGGGAAATCTATGTATGTTCCTTTCGATTAATTTTGCTTCAAACCTTAAACTACTCTAAAAAATAAAGTCAATTTAAAATGGAAATAACTTTAATCAATGACAAATACCAGATAGAGCATTACTGGACCTTCCATGGATCATCTTCCATGCTTCTATGGTATGGATAATTCCCATTATTATCCCCTTGCTGCAAAATAGACAGTCTAGAGCAGTGGTTCAGTGAGTGCTCCTTTACTGCTCAGAAACGCTACTTTTACTGCATAAAAACTTCGGAAGCAATTCTGACATGAAAGTAAATTGTAGCTGTATACAGTTTAAAAGTATAAAGGAAAGAGAATGCTTGTACTCAACAATGATGACCCAGCACACGCTCATTTTTTCAGGTCTCTTCTTGCAGTACGTATCTTAACTTGAATGTCAATTCATTCATAGCAGGAGGATGGTTATCAGAAGGTTGGGGGGTATATTTTTACACATATATTGTGTACTTAATATTTGATTAATTAATTTAAATCTAACTTGCAATGGAGTTGTCATTCCCATGATAAATCTGAATATATCAGTACTCTAACACTTTCTTGATCAAAGATATGTTACACTGAGATAGCACACACATACGTAGATGTGTACAAATGTAGAAAACAGACATTTCCTGAAACAATACTCCTGGTATGTGTTTTTTCCCCGTATCCTATTACTATATTTAAAAAATACTGATTCTGAAAGGTTGAGTTTTGGTTTCTCACTCATAATCTGAAAAACACTAGATTAATGACAACCCACTTCAGTATTCTTGTCTGGGAAATGCCATGGAGAGAGAAAGTCTGGTGGGCTACAGCCTACGAGGTTGCAAAAAAGAGTTGGATAGGGCTTAGTGACTAAACAACAGAAGATAGTGTACAATATTGTCATTGGTACTAGGACAGTTATTTGGAAAACTATCTGTCCTCATAAATAAAAACACTGATGCAATAGAATCAGTTCCATGATATGTCTTTCCTAATTATACCGTTTTCACATTAAAAATGCAGATCCTTTTAAAAATAACACCACTTAATTTTAAAGATAAATTCATTAATAAAACATAACTCTGAAAACCACACATATACCAACATAATTTTTAAAATTTATTTTATTATAGTTGATTTACAATGTTAATTTCTACTGTACAGCAAAGTGATTCAGTTATGTATATATATAAATACACACATATATACATATTATTTTTCATATTCTTTTCCATTATGGTTTATTATAAGATATTGAATATAGTTCCCTTTGCTATACAGTAGGACCTTGTTGTTTATCCATCTTATATATAATAATTTGCCTGTGCTAATCCCAAACTCACAATCCATTTCTTTCCCCCCACCATCCCCCCCATTTAAAATTTTATTTATTTATTTTAATTGAAGGACAGTCACGTCGCAACCCTGTGGTGGCCCCTACCACACAGTGACATGAATCAGCCACGGGTGCACATGTGCCACCCCCCATCCTGAACCCACTTCCTACCTCCCACCCCACCCCATCCCTCTGGGTTGTCCCAGAGCACTGGCTTTGAGTGCCCTGCTTCATGCATTGAACTTGCACTGGTCATCTATTTTACATATGGTAACATACACGTTTCAATGCTATTCTCTTATGTCATCCCACCCTCGTTTTCTCCCACATAGTCCAATAGTCTGTTCTTTACATCTGTGTCTCTTTTGCTGTCTTGCATATAGGATCATTGTTACCATCTTTCTAAATTCCATATATATACATTAATATACTGTATTGGTGTTTCTCTTTTTTTTTTTTTTAACAGCAATACACTTTTAATAACAATATAGATTCGTGTATAAATCCAACACTGGGTAGGGCATTTAAAGTGAAGCCGGATCTCCTTGTGTAGATAAATTTTTTTTTTTTTTAATATTTCACAAACTTTATTCAAATTATTGAAATAGTCACAGAGCAATAAAATATGCATTTCTGAAGTAATGTCAGTATCATGGAGAAGGAAATGGCAACCCACTACAGTATTCTTTTTTTTTTTTTTTTTACATGTTTCAATGCCATTCTCCCATCTCATCCCACCCTCTCCCTCTCTCTCTTTCTGACTTACTTCACTCTCTATAATAGGCTCCAGGTTCATCCACATTGTTAGAACTGACTTAAATACATTCTTTTATATAGCTGAGTAGTATTCCATTGTGTATATGTAGCACAATGTCCTTATCCATTCATCTGCTGATAGACATATAGGTTGCTTCCATGTCCTAGCTATTGTAAACAGTGCTGCAATGAACATTTAGGTACATGTGCCTCTTTCAATTTTTGTTTCCTTGGTGTGTATGCCCAGCAGTGGGATTGCTGGGTCATAAGGCAGTTCTATTTCCAGTTTTTTAAGGACTCTCCACACTCTTCTCCATAGTGGCTGTACCAGTTTGCATTCCCACCAACAGTGTAAGAGGGTTCCCTTTTCCCACACCCTCTCCAGCATTTATTGTCTGTAGACTTTTTGATGGCAACCGTTCTGACCAGTGTGAGATGATACCTCATTGTGGTTTTGATTTGCAGTTCTCTAATAATGACTGATTACCAACAATTTGTACTTGACACAAGTGCCTATAAAAATTTTGCTGTGAAGCAAAATTATACTTTTCCACCAAAACAGGGTTATATTGAGTTAAATTTATAATTCTTTCCCTAGCTAAAAATGTCCTCAGATTAACAAGTTTAGCTTCTGTTTTATTCTGGGGAAACTGAGCTAATTCCTGACATTTTTCTAAAGAGATAACAAATGTAATCACTAAGAACCTCTAGAGAAAGCTTTACTAGAAATAATTATCTCTTAGTAGTCATGTACAGATGTAAGAGTTAGACATTAAAAAGACTGAGCACTGAAGAACTGATACCTTGGAACTGTGCTGCTGGAGAAGGCTCTTGAGAATCCCGTGGATAGCAAGAGGATGAAACCAGTCAATCCTAAAGAAAATCAGTCCTGCATATTTTTTTTTAAATTTTATTTAATTTTTAAATTTTACTTTATTTTACTTTACAATACTGTATTGGTTTTGCCATACATCAACATGAATCCACCACAGGTATACATGAATTCTCAATCCTGAACCCCCCTCCCTCTCCGTACCATCCCTCTGGGTCATCCCACTGCACCAGCCCCAGGCATCCTGTATGCTGCATTGAACCTAGACTGGCAATTCATTTCTTACATGATATTATACATGTTTCAATGCCATTCTCCCAAATCATCCCACCCTCTCCCTCTCCCACAGAGTCCAAATGTCTGTTCTATATATCTGTGTCTCTTTTGCTGTCTCGCATACAGGGTTATCATTACCATCTTTCTAAATTCCATATATATGTGTTAGTATACTGTATTGGTGTTTTTCTTTCTGGCTTACTTCACTCTGTATAATCGGCTCCAGTTTCATCCACCTCATTAGAACTGATTCAAATGTATTCTTTTTAATGCCTGAGTAATACTACATTGTGTATTTATTGGAAGGACTGATGCTGAAGCTGACAGCCCAATACTTTGGCTACCAGATGTGAAGAGCCAGCTCATTGGAAAAGATGCTAATGCTTTTAAAGACTGAAGGTAGGAGGATTAGGGGATTACAGAGGATGAGTTGGTTGGATGGTATCACTGACTCAATGGACATGATTTGAGCAAGCTGAGTTGGTGATGGACAGGGAGGCCTGGCATACTGCAGTCCATGGGGTGGCTAAGAGTCAGACATGACTGAGTGACTGAACTGAACTGAAAATCTCAAAGTGTTAGCCACTCAGTTGTGTCCAATTCTTTGTGACCCCATGGACTGCAGCCTGCTGGGCTCCTCTGTCCATGGGATTTTCCAGGCAAGAATATTGGAGTGGGTTGCCATTTCTTTCTCCAGTGTATCTTTCTAACCCAGAGATCAGATCTGGGTCTCCTGCTTGACAGGCAGATTCTTCACCATCTGAGCCACCAGGCCTGCTCTAGGCATCTTTATATTTTATGTACATATTCAAAAATAATGTAATGATACCATTTTAACAATGTGATATAATCTAGGCATTTTATCAGTTGGAACAAACATTCTGCCTTGTTAATCTAGTTGCACAGTGAATTGTTTTTTTTTCTATTTCTTTCTGATGGAAAAGCCAAGAACACATTTTCTGCTTCGGTAATCATCTCAAGCATCTCTCTACTTTTTGCCTTTGTTCATGCTCAGTTGCTCAGTCGTGTATTACTCTTTGCAACCCCATTGACTGTAGCCTGCCAGGCTCCTCTGTCAAAGGGAATTCCCAGGCAAGAATACTAGCATGAGTTGTCATTTCCTTCTCCAGGGTATCTTCTCGACCCAGTGATCAGACCTGAGTCTCCTGCTTGGCAGGTAGGTTCTTACCACTGAGCCACTGTTTTTTACATTTACAGGGCCAAATTCATTGTGAATTGTCAGAGCTTCATGAGACACAGGACACATGGTATTCTGGTTAGTCATATGATGGTGACAAGGTTGATTATAGGGTGACCGAGGAACTCAGTCCAATAATGTATTTTAGAAGTGTATTATGCAGACTTCTCTCAAGCATGGACAACATCAAACCTGAGATTGTCAATCATATATGTCTATCACATTATATACTGAATCCCCAATTTATCCACATGTTGCACAGGTGCTGTCTAAGGACCTACCACTTCTGCAAAACTTGCTGTAATTTTTGGTATTACAGTTATAGTATTAATTCATTAAATATAATCAGTGTAGTATTTGAGTTCAAGTAAACTCTGCCAAAGGCAATATGGAATGAAAATATTTTCTTATTCACGACTCTCTCCACAGAATAAATCTAAGGGTCAAGTGCACACATTATTCAGAGGCTATTAACTAATCAACTAAACTTCAATTAAAAAATAAATTAAAAAAGAAACTGATGTGAATGAATCCTTTGATAGAAACATGATGCTATTTCCCTGTCTAGAGCCATCTCAACCTGGGTCTTCTCTGATGGCTGATCGTATTCTAAACATATACAGACTCTGAACTGACTCTGGCACAAGAAAGTTTACTCAGTGCTCTGTGGTGACTTAAATGGGACGGAAATCCAAAAAAGAGGGGATATACGTATATGTATAGCTGATTCACTTTGTTATACAATTGAAACTAACAGAACATTGACATTGTAAAGCAGATAAACTCCAATAACAATTTCTTAAAAATACATAGTACTGTGAAAAAACAAAAACCAAAAATTGGGAATGTCTTTCCAATGTATAATTCACGTGTAGTTCAAAGAATGACTGGATAAACAACCTGTGATACATTTATACAATGGAATATTACCTGACCATAAAAAGGACTGATCTATCTATAAATCTATGCAAAACTTAGGATGGCTCTTAAGAACATTATGAAAAAGAAAATGAAACTGTTATCCACACAGCACATAGTAGAGTCCGACTCTTTACAACCCCATGGACTATAGCTCACCAGGCTCTTCTATCCATGAAATTCTCCAGGCAAGAATATTTCAGTGGATAGTCATTCCCTTCTCCAGAGAATTTTCCTGACTGAGGGATTGAATCCAGGTCTCCTGCATTGCAGGCAGATTCTTTTTTTTTTTTTTTGAAATTTTTATTTTAACTTTAGTTTACTTTACATTACTGTATTGCTTTTGCCAAACATTGACATGAATTCACCACGAGTGTACAAGCATTCCCAAACATGAATCCCTTCCCACCTCCCACCCCATACCATCTCCCTGGGTCCTCTCCTTGCACCAGTCCCAAGTATCCTGCATCCTGCATCGGATATCGACTGGCGATTCGTTTCTTACTTGATAGTATACATGTTGCAATGCCATTCTCCCATCTCATCCCACCCTCTCCCTCTCTCTCTCCCCCAGTGTCCAAAAGTCCCCTCTATAGATCTGAGTCTCTTTTGTTGTCTCGCATACAGGGTCATCATCCCCATCTTTCTAAATTCCATATATATGCGTTAGTATACTATATTGGTGTTTTTCTTTCTGGCTTGCTTCACTCTGTATAAT
>SJYQ01007967.1:137767-173735 GCA_006410935.1 Redunca redunca
TGAACTGTGACTCTAAGGTATAATTTGCAGATATTCGCATGGTTTTTAGATAAAGATCTGTCATAAAAAACAAAAAGGAAAGAGAGAACCATTACTGAAAAGAACTGTAGAAACACACAAGGGGAGATAAAACATTTAAAGAGAAAGTCATGTGACACGGGGGAACATTTTAATTACAGTGGCATCAATAAACTCTGCATAACCTTGCAGGGAAAATATTACAACATGAACAGACCAAGTAAGAAGAAATGAAATCTCTAGGAGAGAGCAGAAAGGTTATCTTTTCTACACAGCACAGATGAAAACCTCCATTTGAATTTCAATAAAATAGTTCCGGGAACCCTATTTGGTGCTCTGTGGTGACCTAAATGGGAAGAAAATCCAAAAGGCGGGATGTATATGTATAGCTGATTCATGTTGCTGCATTGCAGAAACTAACACAACATTGTAAACCAAGTATGCTCCAGTGAGGGCTTCCCTGGTGGCTGATGGGTAAAGACTGCCTGCCAATGCAGGAGATGCAGGTTTGACCTGGGGTAGGAAATATCTTCTGGGGAAAGGCAAGGCAACCCACTCCAGTATTCTTGCTTAGGGAATTCCATGGAGACAGGAGTCTGATGGACTACAGTCCACAGGGTCTCAAACAGTCAGACATGAGTGAGTGACTAAACAAAAGTACCCACTAGCTATGGGCGAGCTCTGGAGTCTGGTTTTGAGTACCTGTGTGGGTGCTTTGGGAGGGTAACAGGCAGGAAGGCCAGGGGTCTCCAAATGGAGGAAATAGGCTGCGAGAGTCAGACATTTGTATCTCTCTCTTAAGTGGCAGGAGGAAACAAGTGTTAGATTTTTTCCCCTTCTCTATATAAATTTAAAAGGAGGTTTCTCTTAAAATTCTGTGTTGCCATGATGACACCTAGCTCCACCTAAACTTAACTTTTCTCAAACCTTGAGCTAACCATTGTGGTTTTTCTTATGGAAATGATTGTCTTAAGCAATGTTAATGAACCATGTATTTACGCTAGACTATCTTCAACTCAGTTCCACCTAAGACTCAGAACCAACTTGACAAACCGGTATGTTTTACTCATGCAAATATTCTCTTAAGCTATGTTAGTGAGACTGTTTTTGCTTGGAAACATGCCTTCTTTCAAGATTCATGTCAATCGTTTTACAGCCCAGGACAACTCACCTTGTGTCAATGTTATCTCAAAATGCATGTTGTGGGTGAAGGGCCTGGTGCCAGTCTCTGAGTTTTGAGACATTTCCTTTCTCCAATCAGCAGACTGCTAGTAGCTCTATAACATCCGGCTAAAGACTAGCAGGGGGACATTCTTTCTGCCCCCTTCTGATGCTTATGTCAGAAGCTTTCTCTATCTTTTATATTTTAATAAAACTTTATTACACAAAAGTTCGGAGCAATCAAGCCTTGTCCTCTCCTCTGGAGGCCAAGAATCCCAGCGTCTTTCGTGGTTCAGCAACAACCTTTCATGGTGGGGGCTCATCCGGGATTCTTTAGGACAAGGTAGGGATACCTGGAGCTCTGTTCTCCTAGCAAGCATATTTTCTGCTCCACTTTACTAACTCTACTGTGTGCTTCTGTAAATGAATGACACGACCTGCGTGAAACAAGCGAGGAGCCCTGCTCTGCAGTTCCAGGTGACCTCATACGGCTTATGGCAGAAACCTGTTGGGGAATTATGCTGACCTGCCAAGGCCAAGAGACACCCAACCTCCCTGCGAAGGGAGCAGCCAGAGATGGACACAGCGTGTGGAGTGATCTCTCCTTTCTTGGTCAAACTTTCCTGTCTCTTTGACCATTTCAGAACTTCTTAGGAACTAGAACTACTAACCTCATCTGTTGGATTATAGACTTTCAAGGGACTTGTGATCTATGCTGTTATTGTGTACTGTTACTTAGGTCCCAGCCTTGGATTGGTAGCCGGAAGTGCCTAACCTCGCTACGAGTCGAAAGTTTGGAAGCTAGACGGAGCTCTAGATCCAAGAGCATCTCTCAGGTTAAAGGTTACTCAGATAGGAAGTACAGTGGGCTTCTCCCTTTGGTAATGCTAGCTCTTAGTGGACCAGAGGAGGCTCTCCAATAGCTTTTGTCCCAACTCCTTAGATATTCTTTCTGTGGAATCTGTGAGAATGAACTGGAAGGACTGGCCCTAATAACTCGAGGACAAAAATCACTTTTTCCTCACTGGCCAGCCCTTCACCATCTCTTTTCCTATCTCTGATACTGGTGAGGTGACTCTAGGAAGGAACATCTTAGTTTTATTTTGTATTGGTCTTATTGTGGTCAGGAATATACTCAGGGTCATGCACAGGCACTCAGGGAGATGAATGTTTCCCCCAGCAGTCTTAGCTTGAGAGGCATTCTGGAAGGTTACTCTGATTGCATCCCAGGTGGCATCAGAAGCAAGCAAGGTTTTAATGGTGAGGAACTGGGATGCCATCAGGCCTACCCCTGGTGCATCTTCACCCTGCCTCGGTGGCAGAGATGGGAGGGACAAGTATGGTGTCTGTCAGTAAGGGACAGACTAAGTCCATCCAGGGAAGGAAAGCTTTGGTGTAAAGTCTGTCTAAACCCTCATCTAGAGCAGGGAGGGATGCCTCTGGTAGAAAGAGGGCACTGGTCACTTTCTTTTCTCTCTTACAGCTGGGAGCTAACAATTCCAGCCTCACTCCTTTGAACTGTATCCTGAAAAACTGGGATAGATTTGATCCCCAGAGCTTAAAGAAGACATATCTGATCCTCCTCTGTGATCCTGCATGGCCATGGTATCCACTGGAGGATGGCAAACAGTGGCTGGTTGGAGGGTCTCTTAATTATAATACTGTTTTATAATTAGACCGGTTCTGTAGAAAACAAGGGAAATGGGTAGAAGTAGCATATGTGTTGCCATCTTTCTCTCTGTGAGACATGCTAGACTTAACGTCCTAAGGGTATAGATTTGGGTGTGAAACCTTCAGCTCCCCCCTGCCCTCCTACTTTGCCCCCGTACGTGGGGCTCCAAACTGAGCAAACTAAAAGTCAGGGAACTCCCCTAGGAAGGGTTGCCTCAGTCTCAGTAGAATTTCAAACAGTCCCAATTGTGGTCGAGATTATATATATATATATATATATATAGCAGCCTTTATGGGACTAACTTTACTTTATGACCTTTCTTGGAGAGATGTATATCCTGGGACAAATGCTAACTCCTGACTGGAGAACTCAAGTTTTGGGGAAAGTGGTTACCTATGGAGATGAATGGCTTGGTAATGAATCAGTAGGGAAGAGAGAGGATGAGATAACCACCCTCTCCACTGGGAATCAGGCGGTGCCAACTATAGAACCAGATTGGGACTACAACACAGCTAAAGGAAGATGGGATCAGAATCATTTTGTCAGATGTATTCTTGAAGGACTCTGGCAAGCGTGTGCTAAGACTTTAAACTATGCCAAATTGATAAACACTGAACAGGAAGAGAAGGAAACTCCTGGTAAGTTCCTAGAGAGACTGAGAGAAGCCCTTTGCAGATTCACTGAGATTGAGCCCGAAAGTGAAGAGGGGAGAGTGATCTTAAAGGATAGATTTCTCACTCAGTCGGCTCCAGATATCTGCTGTAAGCTATTAGGACAGGCATATAGACCAAATCAGACTTTAGATAATCTGTTGCAACTGGCTCAGACAGTCTATTATGGGAGCAATATGAGGGAAAGAAAGACAATGGAACAGGCAGAGGCCCTTGAAAGGCTGTCGGAACCGTTCTTAAACAGCCTGAGAAAAATGCCCGAGGGACCCAGGTGAAAAGAGATGGGCTTGCTATTACTGTGGAAAGGAGGGGCACCTCAAGCGGAATTGCCCTCAGGCATCTAGGCCACCCCAGGCTCCGTGTCTGGTCTGCAAGGGACCACACTGGAGGAGAGACTGCTCCCAGAGGCATAGGTTTTAGGGGTTGGACTCTCAAGACAATCAGGACTGAACGTGCCCAGGGGTCCCCACACAAGCTCCCGTCCTAATACATCTGAGGGACCCCCGGCATTAATAACTGTTGCGGGGTGGGGGGTGGTGGTGGTGGTGGGAATACACTGATTTCCTTTTGGACACTGGGGCAACTTACTCTGTGCTTACTGAAGCCCCTGGCCCACTTTCTTCCTGATCTGCTTCCATAAGGGTGACTGTCTGGATGAGCCAAATGTTATGATTTCAGTCATCCTCTAAGTTACAACTGGGACTCTGTGCTATTTTCACATGAGCTTCTGATTGTGCCAGAGTCTCCCTCACCATTTTTGGGGAAGGATATACTGAGCAAGGTCCATGCCTCTGTTTTCATGAATATGGAGTCCTTCCTTTATCTCCCTTTAATTGAACAAAATGTAAATCCTAGAGTGTGGGCTGATGGAAAATCTGTGGGTCGAGCACAACATGCTATTCCTGTAGTTGTTAAGCTCAAAGACCCACATGTATTTCCACGTGAAAAACAGTATCCTCTGAAATCTGAGATTAAGAAAGGGTTGAAACCCATCATTGTGAATTCAAAGGAGCGGGGGCTATTAATTCCCTGTAAGAGTCCATGCAACACTCCTATTTTGGGTATAAAGAAATCAAATGGTAAATGGAGACTAGTTCAAGATTTACATAGAATAAATGAGGTGGTAGTTCCTTTACAGCCTGTGGTGCCTAATCCGTGTACTCTACTGTCTGAAATTCCTGAACGAGCCAAATGTTTTTCAGTTTGCCTTCTAGAATTAAACCTATATTAAATCATCCTCTACCTATGATTTGAAGACAACTGAGAGGATGTTTTGGAATCACAGGCTACTGCCGCATTTGGATTCCGGGTTATGGGGAACTTGCCCAACCTTTATATAAACTTATAACTGAGATTCAGCAGGCTCAAACCGACAAGCTGGTTTGGTCTCCAGATACTCAAAAGGCTTTTAAGGCTCTTCAGACTGTTCTCCTGCAAGCTCCTGCTTTGAGCTTGCCCACAGGGTCAGAATTTAATTTGTTTGTCACTGAAAGAAAAGGTATGGCCTTGGGAGTTTTGATATAATCCGGAGTGCCTCACCAGCAGCCTATAGGAGTGGAATCTTAAACTCTAAGGTTAGTATTTGGAAGACAGACAGTAGGCTTCTTAAATATCAGTCACTGTTATTAAAAGGACCAACAACCAAGCTTAAAGTTTGTGGAAACTTAAATCCTGCCACTTTCCTTCCTGAGAAGGAAAATGAAACACCTGATCACGATTGTTCCCAATTTCAAACTTTAAACTATGCAGCTTGGGAAGATCTGATGGATACCCCATTAGACAATCCTGACATGGAAGTATTTATAGATGGCAGTTGTTTTGTTCGAGATGGGAAGCATAAAGCAGGTTATGCCGTGGTGATGGCTGAACAGGTTTTGGAAGCAAAATCTCTCCCCCAGTAAACAAGTGCTCAACTAGCAGAGCTTGTGGCTCTGACCCGAGCTCTAGAATTAAGCAAAGGGCAGCGGGTAAATATCTATACCGATTCTAACTATGCTTATTTGACTTTACTTGCTCGTGCTGCAATATGGAAAGAAAGACAGTTTAAAATGGCAACTGGAGAACCTCTTAAGCATTTCAGAGAGACTGAGAGACTTTTAACTGCTATGTATTGTCCTAAAGAAATAGCTATTATGCATTTCAAAGGGCACAGCAGGGATGGGAGTAAAGTAGCCAAAGGTAATCAGCTGGCTGTCAAGCCAGAAAAGCGACACTTTAAGAAACCCCTTCACTGCAGACGCCTTTGATCTGGTCAGGTCCTGTGGAACAGGAAAAACCACAATATAACTGAGGAAGAATTAGAAAGATATGAGAAAAGAGGGTCAAAGATGACTGAAAAAGGATGGTTACAGTCCAAGAATGGATGATTTCTGAAAATGCTCAATGGAAAATTCTTAAGTGTTTACACCAGAGTTTTCATTTAGGTGTTGAGAGTACTTACCAGATGGCTTCTCCCTTATTTGAAGGTAAAAATGTAATGAAAACTTTAAAGAACATTATCACAAGATGTGAGGTTTGTCAGAAAAATAACCCAAAGACTGAAAAACCAACAAAATCCGTATTACGATGAAGTGGAAAATATCCTGGAGAGGACTGGGAAATTGATTTTATTCATATGCCAAAAGCTAATGGGTATTCTTGCTTACAAGTTTGGGTGGATACTTTTACTGGATGGATTGAGGCTTCTCCCTGTCATAGTGAACAGGCTAAGCGGTTTATAAGAATTTTAATCCATGAAATTATTCCCAGGTTTGGGCTGCTCTGGAGCCTTCAGAGTGACAATGGGTCCGCCTTTAAAGCTGCCGTAACTCTGTGGGTTTGAAAAGCTCTAGGAATAGAATATCACTTACACTGTTCCTGGAGACCCCAAGCTAATGACATTGTCGAAAGACATCTGCACATATCAACTCAAGAGATGCAGGACAATTGGATTAAAGTTCTACCAGCTTTAATGAGGGCTTGAACTGCTCCCAGAAAGGGGGGATTGTCCCCTTTTGAATGTTTTTATGGAAGGCCTTTCTTACACACAGACATTGTTATAGACCCTGAAGCCTTAGAATTAACTAATTATGTAACTCAACTTTCAACTTTTCAAAAGGTACATTAATGGAACTCTGGGAGGTGACTCTTGACCCAGCCTCTGAGTCAAGCAAGCCTCTATTTGAGCCAGGAACTGAGGTCCTGATAAAAACATTGGGATCTGGGGGCCAGTCTCTCTAAGGACCTTACCAGGTTATTCTTTCTTCTTCCACAGCTGTCAAAGTGCCAGGAATTGATTCGTGGATACATCACACTCGAGTTAAGAGGTGGCACCCTGACCAGAACTTAGTGACATCATTTTATGTCTTTACTTTCTGTGCTTTGTACTTTCAGATGGGCCTGATAATCTAGGTGAGCCTGCTTGTGTTGACTCCAAAAATCCTGAGTCTGCCGTTTGATCCTCAAGACAATGCCTTCCTGTCCTGGGATCACTCCTACACTGCATTCCACAATCTGTCTAATGGCTGGGTCTACTTGGGGCCCCTGGATCAGACACCCTCAATATGAGTGTTAGGAGAATATGTTGCCTGACCAATTCAATGCCCTGTATCAGCTTGGAAATAGTTACAGAATGAGAACAATGCCCCTTTCCCTAGGCAACATAATTCTCCTAAAAGAAAAGCAGGGAATGAGAGGGTAACTGGCAGGAAGGCCAGGGGTCTCCAAATGGAGGAAATAGGAGGCAAGTGTCAGACATTTGTATCTTTCTCTTAAGTGGCAGGAGGAAACAAGTGTTAGATTTTCCCCCCTTCTCTATATAATTTAAAAGCAGGTTTCTCTTAAAATTCTGTGTTGCCATGATGACACCTAGCTCCACCTAAACTTAACTTTTCTCAAACCTTGAGCTAACCTTTGCGTTTTTCTTATGGAAATGATGGTCTTAAGCGATGTTAATGAACTATGTATTTACCCTAGACTATGTCTTCAAGTCAGTTCCGCCTAAGACTCAGAACCAACTTGATATCCAGTATGTTTTACTCATGCAGATATTCTCTTAAGCTATATTAATGAGACTATGTCCTTGCCTGGAAACATGCCTTTTTTCAAGATTCATGTCAATCATTGTATGGCCCAGGACAACTCACCTTGTGCCAATGTTATCTCAAAATGCATGTTGTGGGTGAAGGGCCTGGTGCCAGTCTCTGAGTTTTGAGACATTTCCTTTCTTCAGTTAGCAGCCTGCTAGTAGCTCTATGGCACCCCACTCCAGTACTCTTGCCTGGAAAATCCCATGGACAGAGGAGCCTGGTGGGCTGCAGTCCATGGAGTCGCAAAGAGTCGGACATGACTGAGCGACTTCTCTTTCACTTTTCACTTTCATGCATTGGAGAAGGACATTGCAACTCACTCCAGTGTTCTTGCCTGGAGAATCCCAGGGACCGGGGAGCTTGGTGGGCTGCCATCTATGGGGTCACACAGAGTAGGTCACAACTGAAGCGACTTAGCAGCAGCAGCAGCAGTAGCTCTATAACATCCGGGTAAAAACTAGCAGGGGGGCACTCTTTCTGCCCCCTTCTGATGCTTATGTCAGAAGCTTTCTCTATCTCTTTTATATTTTAATGAAACTTTATTACACAAAAGTTCTGAGTGATCAAGCCTCGTCACTGGCCCTGGAATTCCTCTCCTCTGGAGGCCAAGAATTTGAGCATCTTTCACAGATTAGCAACAACCTTTCACTATGTCACTTCAGTTGTGTCTGATTCTTTGCAACCTCATGTAGCCTTTCAGGCTCCCTCCATATACTGGATACTCCTCTGAGTACTTCTCTGAATACTGTATACTCTGAATACTGTATCCTTCTCTGAATACTGGAGTGGGTTGCCCTGCCATCCTCCAGGGTGCCGGGAGCCACCATGGGAGATCCCACTCATGACAAAGGTCATGTGGAAGAGAACTGTTAAGCAAGGCTTCAGAACTCAAGGGGCTCCCTAGGCTTTCTCGAGCATCTACCCCAAAACCAGAATCTGTCTGTTTTACTGTTCCATGACTTTCCCCAACTCCTCTGACATTAACAGGGGGCTGACCCTGACCACCTTTCTCTGGAGAAAATCAACTTAGGGCTATAGCTAATAAGTCTCCTGGACATGAGAGGAATATTTCATATCAAACCCCCTCTATTAGCATTCTAGCTTGCTTGGCAGGTATATCCAGACCCTTACAGCTATGCATACAATTATTTACAGCCTCCCAACTGTGAGAAGCATAGAAAGCCTAAAATATAGAGCCTTTGAAAGAGTTAAAAGTTATTAGAGTAGTGCTAGTGCTGATGTAGGATTTCATTATTGGGCCAATGCTTGTTGCTAAGTTCCCATATCTCTTATCCACTGTGCACCTGGGAATGCATTAGTTAACATAGTGAGAATGCTAGAAAAACAAGTGTAGCCTTGAATTTAACCATATCAGACTGTTGAGCTAATTGGTTCTTTTTTGTAACTCACTGCACCTTTGCTCTGTGAAAAACGTAACTCTGTTTGGCATTTTTCTGAGGCTGACATAGATTAGAAATATAAAGAAAAACACTTTTAGGGAAAATAAGTTTTCTAGTTGAGCAGCCTTTATCAAAAGAGGGTCATAAAATGTTCACAGGCCTCCAAGGCCAGAAGATACTGTACACAACATCTTTTGTGGGAAAGGTATGCAAAAAAATCATGGTTTCGATAAGGGCAACACTGCTGGAATGTTGGGCTGACTCTGTATGACCTTGCATCTTTCATTTCCCTCTATGTGCGAAAAAGGTATATAAGTCCCATTTAAAAATAAAGCTATGGGCCTCGCTGATCAAAGCAGCTTGGTCTCCTCGTGTCAATCATTTTCTTCTTCTTACTCTGTTTTTCAGGCTAGTTCCCTTCTGGAGTACAGAAGTCCGCCGTGTCTACTTATTTGCCTGGGTTTCTAAGACCTGAACGGGCACTCCCTCGGGAGGCCGGGAGGGCACCTGTGGCCTCACGTAGACGGTGCAAGTCTCTTGTCTTGAGACTTTATTGACTTTCTGTATAAACCAAGGAACATCAGCCTCTTTTCTTCTCTCCTCTATTTTCTTATCTACAACATTCTTAACTATCTCTTTCTCTAAATCAGTCTCAATCGCCGACGCCGTTTCTGCTTCGGGTTTCCCTGGATCCTGCGGGGGCTGGACCCCAGCGCCAGGGGATCTTCCTGACCCGGGGATTGAACCCACCTCCCTTAAGTCTCCTGCACTGGCATGAGGATCTTCACCACTGAGCCTTTGCAAGGTTAGCATGAGGGTGGAATCAGCCATATTTAGCATATTTCCATTTAAGGACTTCCCTGGTGGCTCATTAGTAAAGAATCTGCCTGCCAATGTAGGAGATGCAGGTTCAGTTTCTGCGTGGAAAATATTCCCTGGAGAAGGGAATGGCAACCCACTCCAGTATTCTTGCCTGGATAACTCCAAGGACAGAGGAGCCTGGCAGGCTACAGTTCACGGGGTTGCAAAGAGTCAGACACGACTGAGTGACTGTGTGTAGCATAGCATACCGCCCATCACCTAGTGAATGCTGAATAAATGGTAGCTCTTTGATGTGTGTGCTGGGCACTGTGCCATGCCCGGACCTCTGTGGTGCTGCACAGCTTCACAGTGCTTTAAATAGAGAAGCAATCTTTCTTGTCCTCATGACTGCCTGCCATTTTTGAAAAGCAGGCACCTTTCTCTAGCATTTTACAGCTGTGCTACGTGTCTTGAAGGTGGGCTTTGAAAAGCCTGACAGTGATTGTCAAGCCAGCGCTTTTCATTCTCCAGCAGGTGCCCAGGTAGCTTGGGGTCAAACACCTGCCATTCATCGTCCTCCAGTGAAATTTAAAATCAAGGATTGCTTTTTCTTATTGTGAAAAAAGAATATGGAGAAGAGAGAATGATAAGCGGTTTAAACATAGGCAAACATTAGAGAATCACCAATTATTTTCAATATGTGCTTTAAAATAGGAGCAACTTGTTTGTGACTGTCACTATTTCAGGGTGCATATGGGCTCAAATACAAATATCTCTTTACTCTAACACTGTGGCAGTGTTTGTTAAGGCAGCAAATTTCCCTGACTTCGAACATTGTCTACTTTTGGATCCAGGCATCTTTTCTATTTCTTTTCAACATGTGCCTCCCAATTAAACAAACCTAGTCTTTATAGTCTTTTCCTTTCATCTTCTCAAGACCACTCCCCTCCCATCTCCAAGAGGGTCCTTTGTCAGGAGAGGGTCAGAGGTGAACAGTACTGACCAGTAGAGTTTACAGAACTTACAGGCTGCCCTATAAATTCCCTGCCATTCTGAGGCTGAAGTCTCAGAGGAAGAAAGTCACTTCATAAGTACTTTCTAAAATGATGAGCAGCCTTGTCTTTGCCAGGAATGCCCACTGGGTCTTCTCTCCCATCAGCAGGAGACTAACATGGTGTTGCTTTTCTGCACACAGACGGCTTAATAAAACACAAGCCTGTGTCCCACAACAAGGAAAGCCAGCACAAGAAGTCCGTGCACTTAACTATAGAGAGGAGACCCCAATCGCCATGACTAAAAGAAAGCCCGTCAGCAGCAACAAAGACCTAGCACAGTTAAATAATAGCATAAACTAAAAAAAAAATAATCAAAAATACTTAAAAAGATGATATAATAATACTATTCACAAAGTAAATGTTTGAAAAAATACTTAATACTTTCTGATGTGAAAGTAAAAGTGAAAGTGTTAGTTGCTGAGTCATATCTGACTCATTGTGACCCCAAAGACTGTAGCCTGCCAAGCTCCTTTGTCTATAGAATTCTCTAGGCCAGAATACTGGAGTGGGTTGCCATTCCCTTCTGCAACCTTCTGCAATCTTCCCGACCTAGGGACTGAACCCAGGTCTCCCTCATTGCAGGCAGATTCTTTACCATCTGAGCCACCAGGGTAGACAAACAGAACATAGCCCCACTAGATGCCTCTTTATTTTCAATCACTCAGAATTCCCAGCAGTATATAAAACAATAGAACTTTGGAAGGGTGTTTCACTGATAGTTGGTGAAAACACAGGAACGTGGAGTTCAGCAGTTTATCTTGGATCACAGTATTAGAGAATGTAAAAGACTGCTGTTTCTTAAATAGTGTTCAGAAAGTGTAATATGGTTGTCAAAGACTGGCTTCCAAGATGGCATCGATTCTTTTACCAAATTCACATTTGAAAGCTGTGGATGCAAGGAGGAGTAAGGTTGATCTCCCCACTCCCCTTTGGACGCGTTTGGTCAACAGAACACGGTACAAGTGACACTGTGTCACTCGCCCGTCCCTAGGAGCTCGTGCATACTTCTCCATGCGCTCTTTTTATTTTTTAAAGTTTTACTGGAGTGTAGTTGCTTTAGAATATTGTGTTAGGTTCTGCTGCACAGCAAAGTGAATCAGCTATACGTTTCCATATATCCCCACTTTTTTGGGATTTCCCTCCCATTTAGGTCACCACATAGCATTGAATAGATTCCCTTGTGCTATATTGTAGGTTCTTATTAATTATCTATTTTATACATAGTATCAAAAATATGGGGATTATATGTGTCAGTCCCAATGTCCCAATTCATTCTACCCTGTCTTTTCCCCCTTGGTGTCCATAATCTCCAAAATATAAAAACAACTTATGCAATTCAATGTCAAAAAATAAACAACACAATAAAAAATGGGCAGAAGACCTAGAGAGACATTTCTCTGAAGAAGACACGCAGATGGCCAAGAAGCTTATGAAGAGATGCTCAACATTACCGTTAGAGAAATGCAAATCAATACTGCAGTGAGTTGTCTCCTCACAACCATCATCAAAAAATCTACAAACAATAAATGCTGGAGAGGGTGTGGAGAAAAGGAAACTCTCCTACACTGTTGGTGGGAATGTAAATTGGTACAGTGTTTATGGAAAATAGTATGGAGATGTGAAACTAAACTGAAATCATTATACCATTACTAAGGTACACTAGTGCAATCTGCAGAAAACATAAGTGCAAATTTCACAAGATTCAAGACTTTCTGCAGGAGGTTTATAAAAACACACTGAGATGGGAAAAAGAAAAGACACAAGATAAATCGATGCACAGTTAAAACACTGGCTATCTAAAGGCTCACAGGAAAATGTGAAAGGAACCTTGCCTTAGGTAATGCTCTATGCATATCCTACTGGTTTTGTTAACATAGTGAAAACAATGCATAGTCCAATCTAAGCTCCGAGTAGGTAAAAAAATCTTGAATTTTCTTCAGATGTACCAGTTGATGAATCAGTGATGTGTGTGTGTGTGTGCACGTGCACGGGCATGCACATGTGCACTCAGTCATGTCTGACTCTGTGGCCCCATGAACTATAACCCATCAGGCTCCTCTGTCCATGGAATTCTTCAGGCAAGCATATTGGAGTGGGTTGCCCTCTGCTTGTCCAGGGGATCTTCCTGACCCAGGGGTTGAACTCATGTCCTTTGTGTTTCTTGCATTGGCAGATGGATTTTTTACCACTGTGCCACCTGGGAAGTCCAACATTTATGTGTACAACCTTAATTTAGTAGCTGTTTTTCAACTCTGAAGCAAGTGTGAAATGGAAAACAAAAGGCAATGCTTTTACAAAGCACCTACATTTATTTCTAATCTTTGTATTAAATAAACCTCATTTAACAGTATACTATACTTATCAACTCCAGCCTAGCTGCAAATCATGAGATATAAGGCTATAAATAAAGTAAATAAAGATATTCCATTCATTAGCTATTGACTTTTCCAGAAATCACTTTACCACTAATATAACAGCTGTTTTTAAATAACTAGTGGAAGTTAATAGAATCATGTTGAAGTGAAGTGAAAGTCACTCAGTTTTGTCCGACTTTTTGTGACCCCATGGACTGTTATAGAATTCTCCAGGCCAGAATACTGGAACGGGTAGCCTTCCCTTTCTCCAGGGGATCTTCTCAACCCGAGGACTGAACCCAAGTCTCCCGCATTGCAGGCAGATTCTTACTAGCTAAGCCACAAGGGAAGCCCAAGAATACTGGAGTGGGTTGCCTATCCCTTCTCCAGCGGATCTTCCTGACCCAGTGATTGAACCAGGGTCTCCTGCATGGCAGGTGGATTCTTTATCAACTGAACTATCAGGGAAGCTGGTACTTATTATACTCAAAAGAATCATGTTNCTGACCCAGTGATCGAACCAGGGTCTCCTGCATGGCAGGTGGATTCTTTATCAACTGAACTATCAGGGAAGCTGGTACTTATTATACTCAAAAGAATCATGTTACTTTAATATATTTTCAAACATAAATTCTACATTTATATATATATATATTATTTTTAACTTCAAAATAAGTGTCTATCGGTATGTTGTGTTCTGGTTTTGTTTCAGCTATAAAATTAGTCTGTGGCATCTTCTGTGAGATTATCCTAAACTAGTAAAGGAAAAGTAGTAGTTTCATTGTTCATTCAAAATCTTACTAACAATTACGAAAGCTGTGTTTTTTTGCTGTAATCTTGTGGTGAAAAAACATTCAATGATTTTATGCTTGTTGCAGAAGTATGTCAAGAAATGAAGAGGACACTGGGAATCGAGAACCACTTTGAAAAAGATTGATTTGTAGGATGGCAAACAAAACTGCACAAAAGTAAAAGGTATAATTTTGAGAAAAAACAGCACAGTATTTACAAAATTATACTAAAAACTATGATATGTAACTAGTGCAATTTACTGGATATTTGTTTTTACTGAAGGTTGTTAATAAACTTTGTACTTATTATGGTTTCCTTAAACTAAGGATAAAAACATATATACCACCCAGGTATATACACTAGAGGTGAAGAACACGCCTGGCAGTGCAGGAGACATGAGGTTCAGGTTTGATCCCTGGGTCAGGAAGATCCCTTGGAGGAGGGCACTGCAACCCACTCTGCTATTCTCATCTAGAGAATCCCATTGACAGACGAGTCTGGTAGGCTACAATCCATAGGTTTGCAGAATCGGACACGACTGAAGTGACTTAGCACACACAAGATTACGTTATATGTGAAATTTTAAGTTTTAATTAGAAATATATATTGGAAACTTGGAGGATGTTATTTAGTTGGTCAGTCCTGTCTGACTCTTTGTGACCCCATGGACTGTAGCCCACCAGGCTCCTCTGTGTAAGGGATTCTCCAGACAAGAATACTGGAGTGGTTTGCCATGCCCTCCTCCAGGAGATGTTCCTTACATATAATAAATGCTGAATGCTAACCACTACTATTATTATTATGATCCTTGGTCTATGACCCTGATTTTCCTATCCATGATGATCCCCAGGCTTGGAAAAGCAGGTTTCCATCTCTTTAGAAGAGAATGATGTGGACGTGTACTCAGCATTCCATAATCCCTTAACCATGCAGTAGCCAGTAAGAGTAACCATATTAAATAGACATTTCTCCAAAGAAGATATACAGATGGCCAACAAACACATGAAAAGATGCTCAACATCACTAATTATTAGAGAAATGCAAATCAAAACTACAATGAGTTATCACTCCACCCCGATTAGAATGGCCATCAGCAAAAAAATCTACAAATAATAAATACTGGGGTGAGTGTGGAGAAATTGCTTCTGGGAATGGAAATTGGTACAACCACTATGGAGAACACTATGGGGGGGGGGGTTCCTTAAAAAACCCCATAGAACTACCCCTATAGAAACTCCCTATGGAACTACCATATGATCTGACAATCCCTTTCTTGGGCATGTACCCTGAGAAAACCATATTATTTCAAAAAGACACATGTACCCCAATGTTCATTGCAGCACTACTTACAATGGGACATGGAAGCAATCTAAATGTCCATCAACAAATGAATGGAAAAAGAAGCAGTGGTACATATATACAATGGACTATTACTCAGCCATAAAAAAGCAATGAAATTGGGTAATTTGTAGAGATGTGGATGGGCCTAGAGTCTGTCATACAGAGTAAAATAAGTTAGAATGAGAAAGACACATATTGTATGTTGATGTGATATGAGATATATATATATATATATATATATATATATATATATACACACACATACATATACATATATATACATCATAGGGGGCTTCCCTGGTGGCTGAGATAGTGAAGAATCTGTCTGTAATGCTGGAGACCTGGGTTTGAACCCTGGGTTGGGAAGATCCCCTGGAGGAGGGCATGGCAACTCACTCCAGTATTCTTGCCTGGAGCATTCCATGGACAGAGGAGCCTAGCGGGCTACAGTCCATGGGGTCTCAAAGAGTCAGACATGACTGAGCAACTAAGCACAGCACAGCATATGTATCCTATATCAAATATATATAATCTAGAAAAATGGTAAAAATGAACCATTTCATTTGCAGGGCAGGGCAGGAATAGAGATGCAGACATAGAGAAAGGAAATACGGACATGCTAAGGGGAATGAAAGGGTGTGATGACCTAGAAGGGTGGAATGTGGAGTGGGTGGGAGGGAGTTACACATACATATAGCAGATTCACTTCATTGTGAAGCAGAAACCAACACAACATCTTAAAGCAATTACACTCCAATAAAAAATAAAATGTACTAATTGTAGATGAACATGTAGCTTCAATGTGATGCAAATTTGCTCTAAAACTAATATACTGTTGATAATGAACAGTAAACATTTAACTAAGAAAAAAGTAATATTTATACATCAGCAATGCTTGGGAGCTAATGTCATAAATGTAAAAAAATGAAAGAGTATGATAGGCTTTATCAGAGCATCATCATGTAACAGCTATGAAATGATTATCCACAGATTGCTCATATATTAAAATGTTATCTCTTAGGGGAACCCTTTCCCAATATTGTTGACTAAATTTCTTCCGGTTGAACATTCTAATAGCAGCCTTTAATCCTCCTCATAGCCCTTGTCACACTGTGATTAGATAGTCAGTCATAATGCTGTTGAGTGTGTGTGTGTGTGTTAGTTGCTCAGTTGTGTCTGATTCTTTGTAACCCGTCTGTCCATGGGATTCTCCAGGCAGGAATATTGGAGTGGTTTGCCATGCCCTCCCTCCAGGGGATCTTCCTAACCCAGAGATCTAACCCAGGTCTCCTGTATTGCAGGCAGATTCTTTACCACTGAGCAAAGGGAAAATTTTTGAGATCAGGGACACGTCTTCTGCTATGTCCCTACAATCTAGTACAATAACATGTTTGAAGCAGGTGGACACATGAAAAGACCAGTAACATCGAACACTACATTTGCAAAGCACAACTGATTTCTTGCTTGTATCCAAAGTATATATTTCACTTTTTCTTATGCTACCTACATAGCAGCTTGTTGTCATTTGTTGAATAGTCGCTAGTAGTGTCCAACTCTTTGTGACCCCATGGACTGTAGCCCACCAGGTTTCTCTGTCCCTGGGATTCTCCAGGCAAGAATACTGGAGTGGGTAGCCATTCCCTTCTTCAGGGGATCTTCCCACAGTCAGCTTAGGCATCACAATTATAACAATCCTGGTACCTCTTCTTTAAGATGCTGTCTACTAGTCTTCCTTCAGGTTTTTCTCAGGATTTGATTTTCATCTCTCTTTCTATGTAATGTTGATTTTTAGATGGTAGTCTTGTGCTATCTTGGGAAGAGGTTCCCCCTCACCTATTTTATTTTTCTCCCTCCTGCTCTAGAAACAGCAAGAAAATGCATTTTACACTCTTTTCCCACTTCAGTCAGTAATTGAAATCACAGTCTTTTCCGCTCCTGTGTGTTTTGACACAGCTCTCACTATCTATCTCTCTGAACAGAAGGTACAAAACAAATTGTAAGGAAAATAATTGAAACGTAACTACATCAGAGTTCAGATATCATAAGGTGATGTATTAGGGTAGTTAGCATAACAGAGGTGGTGTGTATGGTTAGTCCTAATGTTTTGTAAACTTTGACAAAGACAAGATTACTCACTCTTTTCCAAGATATCCTGTTACCCCCATCCCTCACCAGAACATATTCCTTATTTAAGGTGCTTTCCTTTTCCGGCTTGCCCGGTGGCCCAGTCTGTGAAGAATCTGCTGCAATGTGGGAGACCCTGCAATGTGGGTTCGACCCCTGGGTTGGGAAGATTCCCTGGAGAAGGAAATGACAACCCATTTCAGTATTCTTGCCTGGCAAATCCCATGGACAGAAGAGCCTGACAGGCTACAGTCCAGGAGGTCACGAGTCAAATATGCCACACCTTTTCTGGAATAATCTTTCTGTAAATTTCTCCTTCCTGAAATCTCACCCACTATTTAAGGGTGAAAGCAGTGATACACCACTTTCCCTTTTCTTTCCCCTTCACAGTTTAGATGCAATTCCACCCACTCAACTGGTCAACAAGGATTTCCTGAACAACCGGTTTTGGGCTACTGTGCAGTTTTAGTGATAACATAATGAGCAAGATAGAGTCCGGTACCCATGAAGCCATGAGCTCTGAGGTTACATGATATGTTAAATGTTATATTATCTCCAATAAGCAGCTCTGTTGATGGACCCACTCAGATAAAATCATTTGTCTGGCACACTAGCTGAAGAGCAAAAGATATACTGCAGATGACAAAGCAACATAGCTAATTAAATCTGGAGAGCTTGGCTACTCAAGAGGGGAAAATGTCCTTGGAGAGAGCACCTTGCCCCAACTGGTGGCCGGTGATCTAGTACCCGTCCTTTGGGCTTGGAGTTAAGCTTCACCTGCCTCTCTTGGAACAGAGCCCCAGAGCCTGGCAAGTAAGCCAGGTAGTCAGTCTGACGTTCCTGGGGAAGAAAATGACAGCCCACTCCAGTGTTCTTGCCTGAGAAATCTCAGAGAGAGAGGAGCCTGGTGGGCTACAGTCCATGGGGACACAAGAGCCAGACACAAGAAGTGCTGAAAACAAACCAGCCTAAACAAGAAGTCAGGAAATCAGCTTTGCACCAAAATAGCTTCAAGGAGAGTCAGTTGCACATTTACAGTTAAAATGATCAAAAATAAATAAAATAATCACTATTTCAAGCACAGCTCTTCTTTAATGAAAGCTTTAGTCTTTCTCACACAGTTTTGGAAAAAATTCTGTCTTATTTCTCCAGTAATTTTATATTCCTATATTAGGTCAATCAGCATTCACAGGAAGTGGTGAAGTGATAGTACTAACAGGTCCATATTGTACACTTCACATTCCATAATCACCTAATTTCTTAGGAGAATCTAGCTGCCAACGTATTTCTTAGTATTCTTTTTCTTCTAGAAATTTTGGACTTATTAGTAAAGACAATAGATTTTATAAATTTACCTATAAAAAGCCTTAGAGGGGATATTTGTACTAACCCTTCAAGAATTATTACACATCAATAGCTACATTGTATGTAAGACAAATCATGTCCTTCATCATTTCAGTTCAGTTCAGTTGCTCAGTTGTATCCGACTCTTTGCAACCCCAAGGACCGAAGCATGCCAGGCTTCCCCCATCCTCTGTCACCCTCTTCTCCTCCTACCTTCAATTTTTTCTAGCATCAGGGTATTTTCCAGTGAGTCAGGCCTTTCCATCAGGTGGCCAAAGTATTGGAACTTAGCTTCAACATCACAGTTCAGACTTACATCTTAGAGCCTGAAGCATGAGGTGCAGAGAGGGTGGAAGCAGCATGCTGGGGCAGAGCTGGGAGGAGGACTCAAACATTCAGCTGTCTCCTGGTCCTTTCTGTTTTCCTTTTACTGCTATTTTTTGTGTTTGTAAATGTGTTTCACCTTCACATTAAAAAAAATGCCTTTCCTTATGATGACCTGTATGTATAGGTGAGATGGTTGGATGGCGTCACTGACTCAATGGGCACGAGTTTGAACAAACTCCAGGAGATGGTGAAGGACAGGGACACTCGGCGTGCTGCAGTCCACAGGGTCTCAAAGACTTGGACACGACTGAGCAACTGAACAACGATAGCATTACCTATATGTATAACTTTATCTTTCCTAAAGACAGGTTTTCACCACCCCCTCATAGTCTCCTCAGTGTAGCTGCTATGGCAATGAATTTCAATTATATTTGTGGACCCATGGACAGTTCTGTCCGCAAAGTACACAATCATGGGTCACATTTGCAGATTTTGTTCTGAAGGACTCAATCCCAAAGGCTTGAGCTTGTATGTTGCCCCCCCAACCCAGGGTTATTAAAATTTGTTGAACAAATTTTAAGCCTTGGATGTCATATGTTATAAGAACATAGATGTCTATCTTACTCTATAGCATTTTTGCTTTAATTGTTTAAATTATGGTAAATACATATAAGATAAATATAAGGGATATCTGTAGTCTAAAACTCAAAAAGTGTATGGATCACAAGCTTAAAATCCTCTAAACCTTCTTTGAGCTCTGGTCTAGGCTTCCCTGGTGGCTCCATGGTAAAAAAATCCACTGCAGTGTGAGAGAGTGGGGTTCAATCCCTGGGTTGGGAAAATCCCTGGAGGAGGACACGGCAACACATTCCAGTATTCCTGCTGGGACAGAGGAGTCTGTCAGGCTATACTCCATGGGGTCACAAAGAGTTAGACATGACTGAGTGACTGAGCATGCAGGCAAGCACACACATGCATATTTCACATTTCCACTTGTGTGTCTGTAAAGCTCCTTAAACTGCACCAGACTCATTATCTTACCTCCAAAGCTTCTCCTCTTCCAGTGTTTCCCATTTCAATGAACCGTGCAAGCATCCATCAGGTTGTTCAAATATTTCCCAATTCTGTTACCTTCTTCCTGTTTTTAAAACCCGCTCCCCTAGTCCAAGCTACCATCAATCATATCTTTCCTGGGTGACTAAGAACCCCTCCTAATTGCTCCTCCTTTATGTATGCATGTAAGTTTTTAAGTTTATTGCTGGTGACTTTTTTCAAGGTAGATGATAACATTGTTAACATATAAATGATATATATATATCATGCATCTATGCCTTGATCTGTGGTCCATAAGTTATAATGCTATGCTCTTCTCCCTTTGACTGCCCCCCTCCCCCACCCATACAATGCTGCCTGAGTCCCAATCCACCTGTACCTTACAGGCTAAGGAAGTCAGATCCCCAACTGCCTCCTCCTCACTGCCCTTCTCCTGGAGCCAGTCCTCCCCACATCTCCTCCATCTTTAGACTCTCTGCCCAGGACTCACACTATGTAACACTTTCTGTTCAATCAGAGATCTAAGGGTCTTGCCTATAAAGATTACATCAGTCCCTGTGGCCTGCTTATAAGAGCCAGGAATTAGGATAAATAATTTAATGTATGACCATTTGTTTTGGATTAGTAACTGCTCTGGGAAACCCTTAGTTCAATTCTTCCCTTCTTCTTCTAGGAACATTTAAAATCCCATTTGGAAGAAACAAGTGGAATTAGCAAATCTTGTCTATTATATCAGTTTAAGAGCTCCATGTCTATTTCTCAGAAGATAATATTTAAATAATACATGAAATAAAACATGCAAGCTGGCTAAATCACCATGATAAATCTTTCTAGAAATTATGCTTGATTGCCAATTTAATATTGCCATTATGAAAGTGTGATCTGACTCTAGAATCTGCAGCAGATTCATTGGGTGCTTACTCTATGCCAAGCAGAGTGAAGGTGCTAGAAATTCTGTGGGATTCAGAGTCCCTAACATCAGAATGCACATTATCACAGGGAAAGAAAGACTATAAGTGCTAAATAAATATACAACACAATTCCAGGTACTAATAAGTGCTATATGTAAGAGGAAAAAAGACTAAGAGGAAAGAGAATAAGTAGAGTCTAGTATTTTCATTAGGAAAAGTCTCTGAGAGAAGATAATATTTGATTGGGAGTAGTCCAGTACTCTTGCCTGGAAAATCTCATGGTCAGAGGAGCCTGGTAGGCTGCAGTCCATGGGGTCACTAAGAGCTGGACACGACTGAGCAGCTTCACGTTCACACATTGGAGCAGGAAGTGGCAACCCACTCCAATGTTCTTGCCTGGAGAATCCCAGGGACAGGGGAGCCTGGTGGGCTTCCATCTATGGGGTCGCATAGAATCGGACACAACTGAAGCGACATAGCAGCAGCAGCAGCAGCAGCAGAACCATAACAGGGTTTCCCTGGTGGCTCAGTGGTAAGGAATCTCCTGCCAATGCAGAAGATGTAGGTTCAATCCTGGGTTGAGAAGATCACCCTGGAGAAGGAAATGGCAACCCACTCGAGTATTCTTGTATAGGAGATGCCATGGACAGAGGAACCTGGCAGGCTAGAGTCCACGGGGTTGCAAAAGAGTCAGACTCGACTGAGTGACTAAACAATAGCAGCAGAACCACAGAAAGGATGCAGTCTCACAATATTTCAGGGAAGAATGTTCCACGCAAAATGACTGGAAAATTTCAAGAATCAGTGTTGTTCATCCAAAAGATGAAAAGATACCCACATGGCTGGCATGGTTTCCAATGATAGAGATATGGAAAGAGAGTGCAGAGGAAGACAGGGAACGCAAAGCCATGGCCACTCACCTGCACTTTAATATCATCACAATGGGAAGCCACGGGAGTCAAAAGTGGAAATAACACGACCTTATAAATGACGAGACACATCTCCTGGCTCCTATATGCAGGACTGAAATGGACAGAGCCTAAAGCAAAGGAAAGGAGTTAAAGTACAATGTTCTTATAATAACTCATGAAAGATGGATCCTGTTAGGGGAGGTGGTGAAAACTGTGGGAGTTAACTGATGGATCATGAAAGATGGAAGGGAAAGAGTGAGACTGAGGATCATTGATCTCAGCAATCAATGGAGGTGGTTCTGCCTAATACACTAAGGAAGACTTAGGGCATAGGGGAAAGCATGTTAGGCTTCGACACCCAAGTGGAGAGACAGAGAGAGCTCTGGGCTGAAGACTTTAGGAGTCATCCGTGTGTGCATAGTATTTAAAAGACATGGGTAGGGATGATGGCTTCCCCAGTGGCTCAGTGAGTAAAGAATCTGGCTGCAATGAAGGATACTCAGTTTCGATCCCTGGGTCAGCAAGATCTCCAGCAGGAGGGCATGGCAATCCACTCCAGTATTCTTGCCTAGAGGATCCTACGGGCAGAGGAGCCTGGCGGGCTACAGTCCAAAGGGTCGCAAAGAATTAGACACAACTGAACACAGCACACAGGGATGAGGTTTACCAAGAAGGAAGCTTAAGTCAAAAATAAAAGAGAATAGAGGGGAAAATATTTGCTTGTGGCAACATTTAGAAGTCAAGTAGGATGGAAGCAAGGAGAAAGGATGAAGAATTGTCACTTAGGGAGAAGGAAAACCAAGAGATTAGAGATTTATGAACCTAGTGGGGAGAATGTTTCTGACATTCAGTTGGTACTCAACCAGGTCAGTTAGTGTTGGAGTTCAAGGATGATAAGGATGGAAAACCGCCCATTGACACTGGCAAAATGTGAGATGTAAGTAATCTTCAAGAAGGTATTCCACTGGGCTGGTGAGAACGGGAACTTGCTTGGAGGTAAAGAGATGTCAGTAGCTAGTACTGATGACTTTTTTAAAGGAAATTTTGCTGTGAAAATGAGCCCTACACGTTCAATACAGTGGTATTGGTAGCAGCATCAAAATGTTTTAAAATTAGATGGTATTAAGACATGTTTAGGATACAGATGCAATGACTGGGAGAGGAAGAGATATTGGTTGCAGAAGAGCAATACTACAGGACCCTCTTCCAAAAGGAACAAGGGGGAGCATCCTGAGAAGAAATGGGGGATGGAGGCCAGTGCACTCTCCTGTCTCTATGAGAAAAAACCAGTATACCCGCTAAGCTCAGGCTGTGGAACTAATAGTGGGAAGGTGGCATGGTCCTCTTATGACTAGTTTTTTTTCTTTTTCTTTCTTTTTATGAAAAAAGTAAGTTGATGGGTAGAGGACTCAGTGGGCAAGTACTAGAGATTTAAGGAAAGGAGAGAAAGTCTAAGATTATCTTCTCATTAAGAGGGTCTGGTGCAATAAAATTAGTATAGCCACACTTTGCAAAACAGTAGGAAGTTTCCTTTAAAAATTAAAAATAGAACTGCTGTATGATCCAGAAATTTCACTCCTGGAAAAATGTACGGAGAAAAAACCATAATTCAAAAATATACATGTACCTCAATGTTCATAGCAGCACTGTTTACAATAGTCAAGACAAGTAAGCAACCTAAATGTTCACTGATACAGAAGTGGATAAAGATGATGTGGTGCATATATATAATGAAATAGTACTCAACCATGGAAAAGAATAAAACAATGCAAATTTGTAGCAACAAGGATGGACCTAGAGATTATCATACTAAGTGAAGTGAGACAAACACTGTATTATACCACTTATAAGTGGAATCTAAAAAATGATACAAATGAAATTATTTATTAAAGAGAAATAGACTTACAGACATAGAAAATGAACTCATGGTTACAAAAGTGAAAAGGTGGGGATGAGGGATATATTAGAAGTTTGGGATTAACATATACATAGTAGCAGTTGTAGCGTTAGGCGCTCAGTCATGTCAGACTGTTTGAGACCCCACACTGCTATATATATAAAAGAGCTAAACAACAAGGTCCTACTGTGTAGCACAAGGAACTATATTCAATATCTTGTAACTAACAATAATGGGGAACAACCTGAAAATAATTTATATATTAATAATGTACAGGGAGGCCTGGTGTGCTGCGATTCATGGGGTCGCAAAGAGTCGGACACAACTGAGCGACTGAACTGAACTGAACTGAATGTGTTAATTACAGGTATACAGAAATGTGATTCAGTTTTTATTGTTTAGTTGCTGAGTCATGTCTGACCCTTTGCAACCCCCTGTCTTTCACCATCTCCCGGAGCTTGCTCAAACTCATGTCCATTGAGTCGGTGTTGCCATCTAACCATCTCATCCTCTGTCATCCGCTTCTTCTCTGGCCTTCAATCTTTCCCAGCATCAGGGGCTTTTCAAATGAGTCAGCTCTTCGCATCAGGTGGCCAAAGTATTGGAGCTTCAACTTCAGCATCAGTCCTTCCAATAAATATTCAGGACTGATTTCCTTTAGGATTGACCGGTTGGATCTCTTTACAGTCCAAGGGACTTCCAAGAGTCTTCTCCGACACCACAGTTCAAAAGCATCAATTCTTCGGCACTCAGCTTTCTTTCAGAGAAGGCAATGGCAACCCACTCTAGTACTCTTGCCTGGAAAATGCTATGGACAAAGGAGCTTGGTAGGCTGCAGTCCCTGGGGTCGTTGTGAGTCAGACAGGACTGAGTGGCTTTGCTTTCACTTTTCACTTGCATGCATTGGAGAAGGAAATGGCAACCCACTCCAGTATTCTTGCCTGGAGAATCCCAGGGATGGGGAGCCTGGAGGGCTGCCGTTATGGGGTCGCACAGAGTCGGACATGATGGAAGTGACTTAGCAGCAGCAGCAGCAGCAGTGGCTTTCTTTATGGTCCAACTCTCAGATCCATACATGACTACTGGAAAAAACAGAGCTTTGACTAGATGGATCTTCGTTGGCAAAGTATTGTCTCTGCTTTTTAATATGCTGTGTAGGTTGGTCATACCTTTTCTTCCAAGAAGCAAGTGTCTTTTAATTTCATGGCTACAGTCATCATCTACAGTGATTTTGGAGCCCAAGAAAATAGAGTCTGTCACTGTTTCCATTGTTTCCCCATGTATTTACCATGAAGTGATGGGACCAGATGCCATGATCTTAGTTTTCTGAATTTTGAGCCAGTTTTATGAATTTTAATTTGAGTTTTAAGCCAGCTTTCTCATTCTCCTCTTTCCCTTTCATCAAAAGACTCTTTAGTTCCTCTTCAATTTCTGCCATAAGGGTGGTGTCGTCTGCATATCTGAGGTTATTGATATTTCTCCCCACAATCTTGATTCCAGCTTGTGCTTCATCCAGCCTGGCATTTCCCATGATGCATTCTGCATATAAGTTAAATAAACAGGGTGACAATATACAGCCTTGACGTACTCCTTTTCCAATTTGGAACCAGTCTGTTGTTCCATGTCTGGTTCTAACTATTGCTTTTCGAGCTGCATACAGATTTCTCAGGAGGCAGGTAAGGTGGTCTAGTTTCCTATCTCTTTAAGAATTTTCCACAGTTTGTTGTGATCCACACAGTCAAAGGCTTTGGTGTAGTCAATAAAGCAGATGTATGTTTTTCTGGAACTCTCTTGCTTTCCAGAAAGTATATTCATATATTAAATTATATATATATATATATATATATATATAGAGAGAGAGAGAGAGAGAGTTATATATTTATATGTTAAATCATATATATGTTTGTGTGTATTAATATACACATGTGTATGAATCACTTTGCTATACACCTGTAATTAACAACATTATCAATCAAGTATAAAAAGAAAGAGGGAAAGTGGATTTAAGTAAGTGAGGTCAGATTTCCTATCATTGATAAGTTAATATTATCATAACTAGATGATATCATTCCTAATTATTTCTGAGCCAAGTAAGTAATAGAATTTGAACTTCTGGAAGACAACATATCCTAAATTGAAGCCTGTGTTTAAAAGAAATAAAATACATTCCTTTCTAAACATTTGAAGTATTTATTTAACCCTAGATCTGGTAATAAAATAATCTATGGACTTTACATGAAGTCTGGGCTCTGACTCACACCAACCAATATATAGTTTCCCTGGTCTTTATCAGGAAAAAAAAGTCTATAAAATTATTGATAGCAAGACTTTTTGAACTCAAGACATCATGATGTATAAGACCATTTTCACTGAACTCTTGACCCTGGCCATAAATGCATGAGTATCTCCATTTACTTCATAAAGTGATCATATTACATCTTTGAAGGATATTTATTAAGATAAGTGGGCTTCCTCTCTGCTAGTTTTAAGCCAGGTACATCCACATTGAGATTTTTATACAGTTGCCCCTTCACCCCTTCTGGCACTACAGGGAAATGTAATATTTGGACCTACAAGATATGCCCAATACACTGGCTACTTAAGAAAGTGAATTAGATGGAATTATGTATGCATTGCCTTTAAAATTGTAAAGCTACAGAGCTGAAGAGTGACACTTGATTCAGGTCTGCCTTTCAGGGCAGGAAGGGAGTGGATAACTGACACTTGAAACAGTAATTCTGCAGAGGCAGAAGAGGGGCCACTGCCGGTAGGCAGGGCTGAAGGAACGTTTCTGTCAGTGTCTCAAGTATGGTATCTTCTGGAAAGGCTGCTCCTGCTCTTTGAACCATGTCTTTGACTTCTGTCCTAGCTTCCTTTCCAGCCCACTCTTTACAGCACACAGCGCCATGTTGGCCGCATCTAGGCATAATCCTTTCTCTTCCTTCAAACCATAAGCTCCTTCAAGGGTGAGACTGAGTCTGGTTCTGTGTTTCCAGAACCTGATGCAGGCAACAGCCCATAGTCTGTACCCAGAAAGTGTGGTGGTGGATTAGTCACGAAGTCGTGTCTGACTCTGTGACTCCATAGACTGTAGCCTGCTAGCCTGCTCTGTCCACGGGATTTCCCAGGCAAGCATACTGGAGTGGGTTGCCATTCCCTTCTCCAGGGGATCTTTCTGATTCAGGGATTGGCCCTGGGTCTCCTGCATTGCATGTGGGTTCTTTACCACTGAGTACCTGGGAAGCCGATATCCAGTAAGTGTGGGAGGAGGGAATTCAAAACTGCCCCTGTAGGCAAAACGGTGTTGAATAAAACAGCTGGAAAGCTGGAGATTGCCATCACCCAGGAGCCAGTTAGAATAATCCTGACCTGCACAGGGTATTGGGCACAGCTGTAAGACAGTAGGCTTCTTCTGGATGAGAAAAGACTTCTCCGCAGGCTGGGTCTTGACACTTCCCCAAAGGGCTGTGAGATGCCGGTCCTGTGCGGCAAACAGCAAGCCTATTGCATGTGCGCATGCTCAGTCGCTCAGTTGTGTCCGACTCTTTTGCGACCTCAGAGATTGTATCCCATCAGTCTCCTCTGTCCGTCGGATTTCCCTGGTAAGGATACTGGAGTGGGTTGACATTTCCTCTTTTAGGGGATCTTTAAGACTACTGCACCGCCCTCAGTTCTCCCCGGTCTGCAACAGTGAAGCTCCACAGTTTTCATGATAAACTTAGCAGGGTCCACAAAGCCTGTTCCTCCATTTCCAGCTTGACATCCCCCCAGCCCTCTGTTGCATGAAGTCCTCCACTAAGTCCAACAATTACTGCATTTGCCCAACATACTAGAACATATAGAATAGTAATAATACACCGAGTATTACTAAAACACTAGTCACCCCCAAAGTTAGAGTTGTATGTCTCTTTCTAAGCAACTGTTGTAACACTCTATTAGTAACCAACATTCTAAAGGCATTAATCTGTGTTTAAATGGACCCTAAACTCTTTAATGAAGAGACAGGAAAGAACAAAGAGTTGTTCACAGCTTATGGGCTTTCCTGGCAGCTCAGTGCAGGTGACACAGGTTCAATCCTTGATCCAGGAAGATCCCAGATGCTGCAGAGCTCCTAAGCCTGTGCACAACAACTATCAAGGCTATGCTCTAGAGCCTGCAAGCCAGAGCTACCGAAGCCATGTGCCCTAGAGTCCCTGCTCTGCAACAGGGGAAGCCACTGCAATGTGAAGCCTGGGTGCCCTAACTAGAGAGTAACCTCCGCTCCCTGCAACAAGAGAAGGCCCACGCACAGCAGCAAAGACCCAATGCAAACAGAAATGACATTTTTTAAAATGTGTAGCTTTCATCATGGTCTGCCTTCTGTTTATTAACTTTGTACAAAATTAAGGCCTATGTCTTTGGGATAGTTTTGGAATAGAGTGAAATCATGTATGTCAAATGCACTTAAGTATGGATTGATTTCTGGTACACAAGAATTCAAAATTTTCATGTACCTTTACTCCTATTATTTTGTTTTTTTATTATGATAGAATGTACCCTACTATACTACAGTTTTAACTTAATGTCTTCTTCATTGAAGTTGAGTGTGGGGATACCATCTTATTCCCTTTTATATGCCAATGCTGAGTTCACTTGACACGTGACAGACACTCTGCTTTTACAGATTTAATAAACACTTTAAGACAGCAGCACTAAGCATGCATTTAGCCTTCTTCATCTCTTTTGCTAATACATGTTTTCATACCTTGAGTGGCAGAAAACCATTCATCTTTTCTACGTATAACAAAGGAGAAAGAAAATATACACTCGCTTTCAAATAAAGTTCACTAAGAAAAGTATAAAATGCTAGATATCCTTAGCTCCTGATGAAATTATAAAAGCGGCAGAGAAGAAAGCAGGAATATCTAAGGAAACTGCTGAACAACTAGTGTTTTAGGAAAGAAAAAGTACTTATTTCATAAGGTCATCTTTCAAGATAGACAGAATTCCCATGGAAGAATAAAACAAGCCAGATTTTAAGTTTGATCTATTAATTGATCTTTTTTTCCTAAAAAGATGGCTTATACTAATTGTGTGAATGTCTGTCTGTGGATGGTTTCTTAAAAAAAAAAAAGTATTTTACTTATCTTGTCTGGTAAGAATGAAACATGAACTAGTTGAATGTATTTAGGTTTAGAACATACTATTTAGAATAAAGACTTCTTTGGTAGCTCAGCCGGTAGAGAATCTGCCTGCAATGCAGGAGACCCCGGTTCAATCCCTGGGGGAAGATCCTCTGGAGAAAAGATAGGCTACCCACTCCAGTATTCTTGGGCTTCCCTGGTGGCTCAGCTGGTAAAGAACCCACCTGCAATGTGGGAGACCTGGATTCAATTCCTGGGTTGGGAAGATCCCCCAGAGAAGGGAACGACTACCCACTCCTGTTTGAATAAATAGTGTAATAAAATTTTGTTTTCATCTGCTGTTTGTCCTCTTTTTCTTTTTTCCCAGTTCTGGCATTGCTAAACTTAAAAGTCACGGCCAGATAAACACTCTTTAGAAACAGAAACTGTCTTTTCATGGGTATCTTTAGGCATCAATGAGTCAATTAAGTGAGGTTTAGCTATGGATGTTGCTGCTTCCGTGAAGAGGAACCAGAGAACAGAAGGTCCTAGCTTTTCCTATCTCAGGTAAGAAAAGCATTTCTATGAGAGGACGACGCTGAGGCTTCTCTGGTTTGTATCCTGCCCGTTCGTATGATATTCTGACAGAATTGACTTGCTGACTTCTCCTCCAGTTGGTAGCCTAATGGCAGGGTTATAGCCAGGCCTCAGTTCTCAACCACATCTATCTTGTGGCCACACTCCAGGACAGGAAGAGCATCCTGGCTTTGGACCAAACATCAAGTTTAACAAGATGAACTTTTTGTACCCTTAGTTCATTTTCATTCTAAAACTCTTCTAATAAGCATGTTCAGAATTTAAGTACATGGAAGCTATTAAAGATTCACTTTGCTGATGTGACTGAATTTGGGAGGATTAGGGTGAAGTGTTTTCTCTGCCTCATTTCTCTAACTAGCTGAAAAACTCCATGGAAAAATAGCTGCTCATATGACTATTTTCTTTCTCCCACCTTTTCAACAAGATTTTTCTAGAATGGTTTGTCTTCTAGGACATAATACTCATAGGATGGTACAGCAACTTTTCAAGGACTATTACAGCTCTAGTAACATCCTTGTATGTGTTGCTTAATCGTGTCTGAATCTTTGCAATTCCATGGACTGTAGCCCACCAGGCTCCTCTTTCCATGGGATTCTCCAGGCAAGAATGATGGATTGGGTTACCATTCCCTTTTCCAGAGGCTCTTCTCAACCCAGGAATTGAATTTGGGTTTCCCACATTGCAGGCAGATTCTTTAGTGTCTGAGCTACCAGGGAAGGTCACCAGGGAAGTAATATCTTAGTCTCTTCAAGAAATAGCAGGATCCCAGCCATAAATATGTCTGTATTTTATACCATGTGAGTTCAAAGTTACAAGCCAAATGGTGTTAAGGAGATTTCTCAGTTTCAAAAAGGGCTTTCCAGCTCAGAAACAACCAATTTACACCAAGTCCTTTGCACTTCTTCAAGCTTCTAGACAGTGTGTCAGGGTCATAGCCTGGTCTTACCATAGATAATTATTGGCAGTGACAGAGTTGGAAATGGCAACCCACTCCAGTATTCTTGCCTGGGAAATCCCATGGACAGAAGAGCCTGGTGGGCTACAGTCCATGGGGTCACAAAGAGTCAGACACGGTTGAGCGCGTGCACATGTGCGCACACACATACACGTGCACGCACACACATACACATACACACAGTGTTGAAAACGATGGAATCATGAAGTCATAAAACAACTACAGCACTTTTCATACTTGTGTCAACATTTGAGTTGACAATAGTGTTTTCTCCATTTTTGCCTTCTCAGAGAGGGTACACTTACAGAATAATATATGATTTAAGCTGAGAAATCATAACCCCAAACAAATAATCATCTAGAATTTCACAAATAGCATCCAAGAACTCAGATCTAGTGTGCTCATCTCAGACTTCAATGTACAGAAAATAGTTCCTTCATGTCTCTCTTCCTTGCCATCTCCATGACCACTTCTTAACTTAGTGACTGTCTCTAACTCTTTCTCTCCTGGACTGGACCAACCTTCTAACTGGTATCATCTCTCTGAAACCTGTGCTCTACAAAGCTACCCAAGTGATCTATCTATTCCAACTTTATTAAAGGCTTAAATTGAGGACCTGAAACCGTAAAACTTCTAAAATAAAACATGGAGGGTAAGTTCCTTGACATTAGTCTTTGCAATGATTTTTTTTTTTAATTTGACACCAACAGCAAAGGTGGCAAAAGCAAAAACAAGTAGGAATACATCAAACTGAAAGAGCTACTGTACTGAAGAATTTATTTATAGGGCAGCAATGGAGAAGCAGACATGGAGAGCAGACTTATGGACATGGGGAGAGGGGAGGAGAGGGTAGAAACAGTAACATGGAAACTTGCATTACCATACATAAAATAGATATCTAACAGGAATTTGTTACATGGCTCAGGAAACTCAAACAAGGGCTCTATATCAGCCTAGAGGGGTGGGATGGGGAGGGGGATGGGAAAGGTATGTCTTTATGTGGAGCAACCCCATGAAGACTCAAATGGATTTGGTGGGAAGCCAAAATAGTTCTACTTTGGAGCTAAATTGGTCATGAACCAGAGTNTCAATAAAATAAATAAATAAAGGTACTACATAGCAAGGAAACCATCAACAAAACAGAAAGCCAGTCTATGGAGTGGGAGAAGTAGTTATATATCTGACAAGGGGTTAATATCCAAAATATATATTAAAAATGTGGGCAGAACTGAATGGACATTTTTTTCAGAGAAGACGTACAAATAGCCAATAGGTACATGAAAATGTGTTCAGCATCACTAATCATCAGGGAAAGGCAGATCAAACCATGATGAGATAGCGCCTCACACCTATTAGAGTGGCCGTCATCAAGAAGAGAAAAGTGCTGATGAATGCATGTCCGCTGTTGGTAGGAGTGTAAATTGGTACAACCACAACGGAAAACAATATGGACGTTCCTCAAAAAACAGAACCACAGAATAATCCACCAATTCCACTTCTGGGTATATATATCCGGAGGAAATGAAGGCAGGACCTCAAAGAAATACCTGCACTCCCATGCTCACTGCAGTGTTATTCACAATAGCCAAGATATGGAAAACAATGAAAGTGTCCATCAAAGGATGAATGGATAAAGAAAATGTGGCATATATCAATATAAATATATAAATAGCCCCCTCTTTACACACACAAAGAAACTACAAAATTCACTGCCATTTGTGGAACGGACAGACCATAAGGGCATTATGCTAAGTGAAATAAGCCAGAGAAAGAGAATCACTCCATGGTATCACTTCTGTATTTAATTTACTAATATATATGGATCATTCCTGGTGATTTTTTTCCTGTTTTCTATTTCACAGTGTTTAAGTTTTCAACAATAGTTTGAATGTAGTACTACTTCACAATACTGCTACTCCAGTACTACTCCAGTACTTTGGACACCTGATGCGAAGAGTTGACTCATTGGAAAAGACTCTGATGCTGGGAGGGATTGGGGGCGGGAGGAGAAGGGGACGACCCAGGATGAGATGGCTGGATGGTATCACGGACACGATGGACGTGAGTCTGAGTGAACTCTGGGAGATGGGGATGGACAGGGAGGCCTGGTATGCTGTGATTCAAGGGGTCGCAAAGAGTCGGACACGACTGAGCAACTGAACTGAACTGAACTGAACTGAACTACTACACAATCAGGATAAGAAAGTCCAACACATATTATGTTTTAGAAGTAAGCACGTCAGAAAGCTGCAGTCATCCAGAAGGACTCAAACTTCACCTCAAACAGGAGCTAGCCCTCTCTATGATGATAGGAGGTGCCCTAAATCATGCACTGTCAGGGAACAATATGTCAGCCTCTGCATTTCTTTAACATTACTGGTTGTTTTTCACATTAAAAATCCCACGACTGGCATATACCTTGAGGAAACCATAATTCAAAAAAAATAAGAAAAAACACATGCCCTCCAAAGTTAACTGAAGCACTATTTATAATAGTTAGGACATAGAGACCACCTAAACGTCTATCAGCAGAAATGAATGGAAAAAGAAGATGTAGCACATATATATACACAATGGAATATTACTCAGCCATAAAAAGCAATGAAATTGGGTCATTTGTAGAGATGTGGATGGACCTAGAGTCTGTCATACAGAATGAAGAAAGAGAAAAACAGATATCATATATTAACACATATATATGGAGTTTAGAAGAATGGTACAGATGGACTTACTTGCAGGGCAGCAGTAGAGACACAAACATAGAGAACATGGGGTCTAGGGAAGGAGAGGGTGGGATGAACTGAGAGACTGGCAGTGACACGTATACACTATCATGTGTGAAACAGACAGCTAATGGGAACCTGCTGTGTAGCACAGGGAGCTCAGCTCGGTGCTCGGGGGTGACCTAGAGGAGTGGGATGGGAGGTCTAAGAGGGAGGGGACATATGTATACATACATATATCTGATTTATATTGTTGCATAGCAGAAACTAACACAACATTGTAAAGTAATTTGACTCCAATTAAAATAAAAAAATAGGTTACTTCGAAATTCCCTGGCATCAACTGAAAGAACAATTTTAATGCTTCTTAATGGCAGAGACCATGTCATGTTGATATTTATATCACAAGCACCCAACATAATATTTAAATTATAGAAGAGTCCTGAAATCTATCTAGACTACATGGATGAGCTGATATTCTGGCTATGTTCTCACTCTAAAGCCAGTGGGATATCTAATGAGGGGCGACACAACTAAATTATGGTATTAAATATTGAGACAGGTTATTTTCAGCTTTATGCTGAGTTGCTAAAGATCACAGACTACAAAGAATCTTTTAAATAAATGCTTATTGAGCCCTGTTGGGTTATTAAAATACAACAAGCTGATTCTAACCCCTTCAGAAACATGTACTAGCTAAAATACCCCTGATAAGTTTGGATGTAGAGGACAAGTCTATGCTAGCTGTGTAGGATATTAAAATATATTTTAAGGTTATATTAATTAAAACAATATGTTATTCAGTGATAAGACAACATACTCTGTATGATTTCAATACCTCTAGACCATGAAATTTTGCACCTTGTTTTATGTTCTTAGCTATGTTCCAGTGTCTCCTTGTTTACAATCTATGGGAACTTGAATAGAATTTGTATCCTATTGTTTTGTGAAAATTGTATAAATTTTAATTATGTTGAATTGGTTCATGGTGCTTCTCAGGTCTACTATCTTCTTTTCTGTATATTTATTCTATTAGTTTGTGAGTTTGATATTGAAACTCCAACTCAGAATCAATCTATTTAGCTTTGGAGGGCATCACCAACTCAATGGACATGAGTCTGAGTAAACTCCGGAAGATAGTGAAGGACAGGGGATCTTGGCGTGCTACAGTCTATGGGGTCGAAAAGAGTCAGACATGACTTAGTGAACAACTTAATAAAAATGATTGTAATATATAGTGGAACTATATGTCCTGTATTTTCCAAGTGAAGAAAAGATGAATAACTGATACTGCCCTAGCGCAGTAGCCATTGGAAGTAAAAATAAACTTGGATCCAAACATCCCACTCTATATAAACCTAAATTAGAAGATATTTTCATTGTTAACAAGCCATAAAATGTGAGAAGAAAACTTGGAAAAAATTTTAGATATTAGGATGAGAAGTCATTTCTATTTCTAAACAGGATTTGAGATAACCAAACTGTGACCTATATTGATAAATGAAACTAAAAATATAAAAATTCATGCATCGGGGGAGGGGGAGAAGATGGCGGAGGAATAGGATGAGGAGATTACTTTCTCCCTCACAAATTCCTCAAAAAAACATTTCAACACCGAGCAAACTCCACAAAACAACTTCTGAATGCTGGCAGAGGACATCAAGCACCCAGAAAAGCAGATCATTGCCTTCAAAAACAGGTAGGGAAAAAATATAAAAGACGAAAAAAGAGACAAAGGAGGTGGGGAGAGAGCTCCATCCCTGGTAGGGAAGCCCAACCGGGAAAGGAACTTTAAGAAGAGAGGTTTCCAAACACCAGGAAACACTCTCCCTGCCGAGTCTGTGGCGAGGCCTGGAAGCACAGAGGGCATCATAACAGGAACGATACATAAATGAATAATTAAAACCGACAGATTACAAGCCCAACAGTGACTTCCCCAGAGGAAAAGCAGCACAGAAACCTGCACCCACCACTAGCAAGTGGGGGCAGGGCAGGGATGCTCGGGAGGCGCAGGCTGCACGGCTTTGTAAGAATCGGGTAGGAACGCCTGGCAAGTAACCAGAATGAACTAATTTGGGCTAGTAAACCAGACTGGGGGATAGCTAACCACACGAAAAGCTCAAACATAGGACACTGCCAGGACCACGCACAGAACAAAGGACAGAATGGAAGTAGCTGGCTGCAGACCATCCCCCGCCAGGGACAGGCAGCCAGAGCCGTAAGGGCTGGAAAGGGACAATCGCAGCCGAAGAGAGACTTTCCCTGCCAAATGGCAAGCAGGCTTCTTTGCTAAAACTTCTGGGGGTGCTGGTCAGCAGTACACCCAGAAGACTGAGCAACAGGGGCGAGAAACGTGACGGGTCGCAGAGACTGCGTTTGCCGGGCACCTGGGAAACTCGGACTTGGGAAGGGCACGAAACGCAACCCCAACCAAATCTGCGCCACTGGGAGATAGCTGAGCGCTGAACCCGAGCGGATTAGACTGGGGAGGGGAACACAGCCGAGGGCCGGCCTCAGACGGTTCCCGGTGGAGCAGCGTAGAGCCCGAGTGGCAAGGCTTGTGCGCCCGCAGCGCGCCACCGCGAGCAGTATGTGCACCCCTGCCCGCCGCAAGAAGGGACAGACCCAACGGGGCTGAGGCACCACGTACACACGACAGTGTCATCGGTGTGCAGCATCCCTCCCTCCCCAC
>SJYQ01007971.1:2846-15989 GCA_006410935.1 Redunca redunca
ATAGAGCTATATCCCTCATGAATATAGATGTAAAAATTCTCAATAGAATATTAGGAAACCAAATCTAGAAACATATAAAAAGGATTATATACCATGAAAACTTTGGATTTATCTCAGGAATTCAAGGTGGGTTTAAAACATGAAAATCAACTAATATAATTAATTCACCATATGAAAAGAATAAATGGGAAAATTGATGATCATGTCAATAGATGTAGAAAAAGCACTTGACAAAATTCCTCATCACCTACTGACATGCAGTGTTGTTAGCCATAGAGTAGCATCCAGCTCTTTGTGAGCCCATGGACTGTAGCCTGCCAGGTTCCTCTGTCCATGGAATTCTCCAGGCAAGAATACTGAAGTGGGTACTCATTCCATTGTCCAGGAAATCTGGGATTGAACCTGGGTCTCCTGCATTACAGGTGAATTTTTACAGTCTGAACCACCAGTGAAGCCAACTGACATGGAGCCCCAGCCACAATTCAACTTCCCTCTCAAAACCTGACCCTGTCTTATCTGCTCTGCATCCCTCTTTATGTATCTCACCACCCCCACCCACCATCCTTCTCTCTCTCTCACCAGCCTTCTCTGAAAACTCATTTCCTTAACTCTGGTTATGTTTTCCACAGCCCACACCCACCATCAGCCATAATACTCACCTGTTCCTGACTAATATCATCCGTGGTACACTTCTTGTTGTTGAGTCATGTCCAACTATTTATGACTCCATGGACTTCAGCATGCCAGGCTTCCTTATCCCTCACTATCACCTGGAGTTTGCTCAAACTCATGTCCATTGAGTTGGTGATGCCATCCAACCATCTCATCCTGTTGCCCCCTTATCCTCCTACCCTCAGTCTTCCCCAGCATCAGGATCTTTTCCAGTGAGTTGACTCTCCCCATCAGGTGGCCAAAGTATTGGAGTTTCAGCTTCAGCATCAGTCCTTCCAGTGAATATTCAGGGTTGGTTTCCTTTAGGATTGACAGGTTTGATCTCCTTTCAGTCTAGGGGACTCTCAAGAGTTTTCTCTAGCACCACAGTTCAAAAAGCATTGATTCTTTGGCATTCAGACTTATGGTCCAACTACCCATAGCTTTGACTATATGGACGTTTGTTGGCAAAGTGATGTCACTGCTTTTTAATACCCTCTCTAGATTTGTCATAGCTTTTCTTCCAAGTAGCAAGCGTCTTTTCATTTCATGGCTGCAGTCATCATCTGCAGTGATTTTGGAGCCCAAGAAAATAAAGTCTGTCACTGTTTCCATTTTTTCCCCCATCTATTTGCCATGAAGTGATAGGATTGGATGACATGATCTCAGTTTTTTGAATGCTGGGTTTTAAGCCAGCTTTTCCAATCTCCTCTTTCACTCTAATCAAGAAGCGCCTTAGTTCTATTTTACTTTCTGCCATTAGGGTGGTATCATCTACATATCTGATGTTGTTGATATTTCTCCTGGCAATCTTGATTTCAGCTTGTGATTCACCCAGCCTGGCATTTCGCGTGATGTACTCTAAATATAAGTTAAATAAGCAGAGTGACAATATACAGCCTTCACGTACTCCTTTCCCAGTTTTGAACCAGTCTTTTGTTCCATGTCTGGTTCTAGCTGTTGCTTCTTGACCTGCATACAGGGTTCTCAGGAAGCAAGTAAGGTAATCTGGTATTCCAATCTCCTTAAGAATTTTCCAGTTTGTTGTAATACACACAATCAAAGGCTTTAGTGTAGTCAATGAAGCAGAAGTAGATGTTTTTCTGGAATTTTCTTGCTTTTTCTATGATCTAATGGATGTTGTCAATTTAGTCTCTGGTTCCTCTGCTTTTTCTAAATCCAGCTTGTCCATCTGGAAGTTCTCAGTTCATACAATGTTGAAGTCTAGCTTGGATTTTGAGCATTACCTTGCTAGCATGTGAAATAAGCAAAATTATAGGTAGTTTGAACATTCTTTGTCATTGCCTTTCTTTGGGATTGAAATGAAAACTGACCTTTTCCAGTTCTGTGACCACTGCTGAGTTTTCCAAATTTGCTGGCATATTGAATGTAACACGTTAACAGTATCATATTTTAGGATTTGCAATAGCTTATCTGAAATTCCATCACCTCCACTAGCTTTGTTCGTAGTGATGCTTCCTAAGGCCCACTTGACTTCACATTCCAAGATGTCTGGCCCTAGGTGAGTTTTCATACCATCATTATCATCTGGGTCATTAAGATCTTTTTTATATAGCTCTTCTGGGTATTCTTGCCATCTCTTCTTAATCTCTATTGCTTCTGTTAGGTCCATATCATTTCTGTCCTTTATTGTGCCCATTTTTGCATGAAATGTTCCCTTGGTATCTCTAATTTTCTTGAAGTGATCTCTAGTCTTTCCTATTCTATTGCTTTCTTCAATTTCTTTGCATTGTTCACTTAAGAAGGCTTTCTTATTTCTCCTTGCTATTCTCTGGAACTCTGCATTTGGTTGGGTATATCATTCCCTTTCTCCTTCATCTTTCCCTTCTCTTCTTTTCTCAGTTATTTGTAAGACCTCATCAGACAACCATTTTGCCTTGTTGCATTTCTTTTTCTTAGGGACGGTTTGGTCAATGCCTCCTGTACAGTGTTACAAACCTCTTTCCATAGTTCTTCAGGCACTCTGTCTACCAGATCTCTCCACTGAATCTATTTGTCACCTCCACCTTATTATCATAAGGGACTTGATTTAGGTTATACCTGAATGGTCTAGTGGCTTTCCCTACTTTCTGCAATTTAAGCCTGTATTTTGCAATAAAGAGCTCTGAGCCATAGTCAACTCCTGGTCTTGATTTTACTGACTGTACAGAGCCTCTCCATGTTCAGCTGCAAAGAATATAATCAATCTGATTTCATTATTGACCATCTAGTGATGTCCATGTGTAGAGTTGTCTCTTGTGTTGTTGGAAGATGGTGTTTGCTATGATCCATGTGTTCTCTTGGCAAGACTCTGTTAACCTTTGCCCTGCTTAATTTTGTTCTCCAAGGCCAAACTTGCCTATTACTCCAGGTATCTCGACTTCCTACTTTTGCATTTCAATCCCCTATGATGAGAACATTTTCTTTTGGTATTAAAAGGTCTTGTAGATCTTCTTGAACCATTCAGCTTCAGCTTCTTTGGCATTAGTGGTTGGGGAATAGACTTGGATTACTGTAATATTGAATAGTTTGCCTTGGAAATGAACCTGGGTCATTCTGTTGTTTTTGAGATTGCACCCAAGTACTGCATTTTGGACTTTTTTGTTGACTATGTGGGCTACACCATTTCTTCTAAGGGATTCTTGCCCACAGCAGTAGATATAATGGTCATCTGAATTAAATTTGCCCATTCCCATCCATCTAGTTCACGATTCCTAAAATGTTGATGTTCACTCTTTCCATCTCCTGTTTGACCATGTTCAGTTTACCTTTATTCATGGACCTAACATTCCAGGTTCCAGTTCAATATTGTTCTTTATGGCATCACACTTTACTTTCACTACCAGACACATCTACAGGTGAGCGTCATTTCTGCTTTGGCCCAGCGTCTTCATTCTTTCTGGACCTATTTCTCTGCTCTTCCCCAGTAGCATATTGGACACCTGGTGACCTGGGGAGCTCATCTTCCAGTGTCATATCTTTTTGCCTTTTCATGCTGTTCATGGGGTTCTTGAGGCAAGAAGAACTTCCCTTGTGGCTCAGCTGGTAAAGAATCTGCCTGCAATGCAGGAGACCTGGTTCAGTCCCTAGGTTGGGAAGATCCCCTGGAGAAGGGAAAGGCTACCCACTCCAGCATTCTGGCCTGGAGAATTCCATGGACTGTATAGTCCATGGGGTTGCAAAGAGTCAATTACGACTGAGTGACTTTCACTTTTACTTTCGAGGCAAGAATACTGAAGTGGACCACATTTTGTCAGAACTCTCCACCAAGACCCATCTGTCTTGGGTAGCTGGCATGGTATGGTTCATAACTTCATTGAGTTACACAAGGCTGTGATCCATGTGATCATTTTGGTTAGTTTTCTGTGATAGTAGTTTTTGTTCTGGAGGCTGGGGGATTATAGTTCTTGCTTCTTCTGTCTGCCCTCTGATAGATGAGGATGAGAGACTTGTGCAAGCTTCCTGATGGTAAGAACTGTCTGTGGGGAAAACTGGGTCTTACTCTGGTTGGCAGGGCCATGCTTAGTAAAACTTTAATCCAATTTTCTTCTGACAAGTGGGACTGTACTCCCTCACTGTAGTTTGGTCTGAGGTGGCCCAGTCCTGCAGTCTACAGGCTCTATGGCAGGGCTAAAGGTGACCTCCAAAAGGACTTAGGCCAGCAAACTCATGCCTTCCAGGACTGCTGCTGCCAGTGCCCCTGACCCCATGACAGTCCACTGCTGACCCACACCTCCACAGGAGACTCCCAAATACTCACAGGCAGGTCTGGCCCAGTCTCTTGTGGGGTCATTACTCCTTTCCTCTGGGTTCTGGTGTGTACAAGGTTTTGTTTGTGCCTTCCAAACCTATATCCCCCAGTCCTGTGGAAGTTCTTTAACTAAATCTTTCTGCCTTTCAGTCTAATTTCCCAGNAATTTCCCAGGGATTCCTAGTCACTTTGCTGGATCCCCAGGTTGGGAAGTTTGAATTGGGGCCTAAAATCTTCATAACAGTGAGAGAACTTCTTTGGTATTATTGTTCTCCAGTTTGTGTGTCACCCACTCAGTGGGTATGGGGCTTGAATTTAACGTGATTGGGGCCCTCCTATAATCCCATTGCAGCTTCTCCTTTGTCCCTGGACACAGGGTGTGTGTGTGTGTGTGTGTGTGTGTGTGTGTGTATTTTTTTTTTTTTTAAACAGGGTATATTTTTTTGGTGGACTCCAACATCCTTCTGCTGATGGTTGTTCAGCAGCTGGTTGTGATCTTGGTGTTCTTGCAGGAGAAGATGAGTGCGTGTCCTTCTATTCCACCATCTTATGTATGTGGTACATTTAGGTAGTGACAATTTGATGCCCTGCTTCTTGAAGGTCTGTAGCAGTCTGAAATAACAGAAATTTATTTCTCACAGTTATAGAGGCAGACAAGTCCAAGATCAAGTTCCAGCATGGTTGCATTCTGGAAGATCCCTCTTCCTGGTTCATAGCAAGCACCTCATTTCATCTGAAACTTTGTCAGAATGGCCTTTATCATCAATATTTCTACCAACATTCCATTCATGACCACTTAGGTATTCTCTAAGAAGATTGAGGATTTCTATACAGCTCTCATCTTTTCCTTCTGGTCAATTCAGTAGAATTGCCTTTGAATGTCTGTTCACAATAACGCAGGCTTTTTCTTCTAGTCTGCACCTCCAAACTCTTCCAGTCTCTATTCATCTCCTAGTTCCAAAGCCACTTCCACATTTTAAAGTATTTGTAATCAAGATTTATTTCTCACAGTTCTGGAAGCTGGAAGTACAAGATCAGGTTTTGGTGAAAGCTCTCTTCCAGGTTGCAGATTGCTGACTTCTCACTGTAGTCTCAGATGGCTGAAGGCATTAGAAATGTTTGTAAGGTCTCTTTTATAAAGGCACTAATTCCACACATGAAGGCTCCACTGTCATAACCTAATCACCTCCCAAATACCATCAAAGACCATCACCTTTAGGAGTTAGGATTTTAACATGTAAACTTGGAAGAGACACAGTCAAACTACAGCAATAACATTAAATAAGATATTGAGTTTGTCTCAATTATGTAAATCCATCTATAAATAATTTCTGCCCTGCTTGATACTTTCCTATACTTTGAACATTTCTATAGCAGGAAACTTGTATATTGGGGTTGAAGGGAGGTCAACAAAATAATTTGGAAAAGGGTAAAGGAATCCATAATAGTGATAGGGGTTTGTAAAAATCAGAGCTTTTTACAAGACAGATTCCAATAAACTGCCTGGCAGAAAGTGTGGGGACAATGAGAGAAGATTCCACTCCACTTCAATGGGAGTGGGGGAAAGCTTTCACTTCTTTTTTTTAATTAATTAATTTAATTTAATTGGAGGATAATTTCTTTACAATATTGTGGTGGTTTTTGCCATACATCGACAAGTATCACCCACAGGTGCACATGTGTCTCCTCATCCTGAACCCCCCTACCACCTCCCTCCACACCCCATCCCTCTGAGTTGTCCCAGAGCACCAACTTTGAATGCCCTGCTTCATGCATTGAACTTGCACTGGTCATCTACTTTACATATGGTAATATACATGTTTCAATGCTATTCTCTCAAATCATCCCACCCTTGCCTTCTCCTACATAGTCCAAAAGAGTCCAAAAGTCTGTTCTTTATATCTGTCTCTTTTGCTGCCTTGTATATAGTATCATTGTTATCATCTTTCTAAATTCCATATATATAAATTAATATACTGTATTGTGTTTCTCTTTCTGAGTTACTTCACTCTGTATAATAGATTCCAGGTTCATCCACCTCATTAGAACTGACTCAAATGCATTCTTTTTTTATATCTGAGTAATATTCCATTGTGTACCACAACTTCCTCATCCATTCATCAACCGATGGACATCTAGGTTGCTTCCATATCCTAGCTATTGTAAACAGTGCTGCAAAGAACATTCGGGTACATGTGTCTCTTTCAATTCTGGTTTTCTTGGTGTGTATGCCCAGCAGTAGGATTGCTGGGTCATATAAACCTTCACTTCTTGTCCTATTTCCCTCCTGGGACCAGGAAAAGCAAAGATATAAGAAGATCATAGATGAGACCGTGGCCCAGCTACAAGACCTGAAGAACCAGCACCTGGCCAAGAAGTCAGAGGTGAATGACAAGAACCATGAGATGGAGGAGATTGGTAAGAAACTGAGGTGGGGGGCACCAGCAACTGAGTTCAGGTCTGGGCTTGGAGGAAGTACACAGTATGGGCAACTTGCCAGATTTGGATCTCACCTATCTCCCTGGATCTTCTTAGGGAAATGACCCATTTACAGAAGGAGGTGACAGCCATTGAGACCAAGCTTGAACAGAAGTGCAGTGACCGCCACAACCTGCTACAGGCCTGCAAGATGCAGGACATCAAGTTGCCACTGTCTAAGGGCACCATGGATGATATCAGTCAGGAAGAGGTGAGTATCATGGCTGGTGGTGGGTGTGGGCTGTGAACAACATAACCAGGGATGGAGGATGAAGGTGGCCAGGGAGGGCAGGTGAGAGAAGGTTGGTGGATGAGGGTGGTGAGTGATAAAAGGAGGGATGCAGAGATGAGGCAGGGTGAGGCTGTGAAGACAGGTGAGGTGAAAGGTAATAGCCTTGATGTGAGAGGGCAGTTTTGGGGTAGGGTATATGTCAGTAGGTGGAGAGGGAGGTAAGCCAGGAGAAGAGGAAATAATTAATTAAACTCAGGGAACTGAGCTAAGATAGTTCCAGCAGGTGATGGATATTGGTTGTTGTTGTTCAGTCACCCAGTCATGTCCGAATCTTTGCTACCCTATAGACCGCAGCACGTCAGGCTTTGCTGTCCTTCACTGTCTCCAAGAGTTTGCTCAAATTCATGTCTATTGAGTTGATGATGCTAACAATGAGATCTAACCATCTCATCCCAAGAGCAAAGGAAGATGGAAGCTGAGGGTCCTGAGGGATGGTAACTTAGCTGCAGTGAGAAAGGCTGGTCAGGAGAGGGTTGGGTAAGGGACAGCAGCAACCCAAAGGTGATGAAGCATAGTTATGGGAAAGGGAAAGACACAAGCCAATAGAAGAGCCAAGGCATTTTATCCACTGGAAGTGAGGCTTGATGGCAAGGGGGCGAGACTGTTAATGAGAGGAGGTCTGCAGATATCTTGTCTTTGACCGGAACATGTATCTCAATCCCACATGTGTTCTGTGTTTTGTGTTTCTCCCTCCATTCTTCCCAAATAGCATTTCCATTTAATTCAGCAAAATCTTCTGAACACTGGCAGTGTGCCAGGCATCATGGTAGCACATGCTATAACCACTGCTAATCCTAAGCACAGCCTTGCCAGGCAAGCATGGTCCCATGTTACAGATGAGGGTTTGTATGTTTCAATGAGGATTCGAGCAACAGCATGTCTTTGCCCAGGGTCACACCATTAGTCAGTGTCTTTTGAACTCAGGTCTTTCTGCCATTAAAGCTGCTTTTCCTTCTGCCACAAGTGCTTTCTATCGAGATGCTTCTCAAAGACATTGAAGGCTGAAAAGAAGCCCCCCCTCTCCAGCCCCCTCTAGAGGAGTACTCTTATGGCCAGTCAACTGCCTTTGACTCTCCCTCTCACCATTGCAGGGTAGCTCCCAAGGGGAGGATTCAGTGAGTGGCTCCCAATGGACTTCCAATATCTATGCACGAGAGGCCCTCATGGAGATTGACTACGGCGACCTGTGTGAGGATCTGAAGGTGAGGTTCAGCCTCGGGTGGTAGGGACATCCTCTCAGCTGTCCAGAGAGAGGGTCAACCCATCTAGGGGCCCTGTGGAGACAGACCATGTCTGGAAAGAAGGGAAAACTGGTAAGGGGGGTGGAGTTGTGATCTAGGTTCTCCCCTCATATGCACATACAGACACAGGCACATCTTCTACCCCCGACTTCCAGCTGCCCCTGTCCCTGCCTGTTACCAGTCTTCCCCTTCCACCTGTGTATACATCTCAGCCTAGATACATGGAGAACAAGCTCCTCTACAGTGAACAGATAAACTTTGAGGATTCCTCAGGGCTCTGTCCCAGGCATCCTTTCCTTCTTATGTGGAGTTCTCATCCTTCATATCTCCTCCTCTCCCAGGACTTCAGCTGCCGTCTCCATGCTAGGTCCCACAGGCACCTCAAACCCCAGCCTTTCTCCCCAAATCTACCTCTTCAGTGCCAGCCACAGATTCAAACCAGAAATCTGAGCCTTGTCCTTGACTCTCTCTCTCTCACTTGCATATTTAATGAATTACCAAGCCCTGTCAATTCTACCTTCCAAATATCCAATGAATTCTACTTTTCCCTGTTTCCACTCTATTGCAGGCTGCTTTCACCTGTCACATGGACTATAGCAGGAGCCCCTTAAATAGTTTCTGATGCTTTCCAAACTATCATTATAGCCAGGGGAACTTGATATTTTTAAAAAACTTGTTATTATGGAAAATTTCAAACAGATACAGAAGTAGAGAGACTGATATAATGAACCCCAGGTACCCATCATCCAGCTTCAACAATTAGCAACAAATGATCAATCTCATTTCTTATACTGTTCCCTCTTCCCATTGGCATATTTTAAATAAAATTCTAGATATTATTTCATTCATAATTATCTCAGCATATATCTCTAGAATAGAAAGACTACCCCCCAAATAAGGACTCATTAATATCACTTAGTATTCATTAAATGTTCATATTTCTATGAAAGTACAACTTTTTCTTACACTTTGTATGTTTAATTAGGATTCATATGACATCAATATATTGCAGTGTTACAACTAGTTGATATATTACTTGTGGTGTATAACATTTTCCTATACTTCTGTATTTTTTCCTGTTATTTATGAGAAAATAACTGGGTCATGTGTCCTATAGAGTTTTCTATGTTCTAAGTTTAGCTGATTATGTCCCATCAGTTCAGTTCAGTTCAATTCAGGCCCTCAGTCATGTCGAACTCTTTGTGACCCCAGGGACTGCAGCACACCAGGCTTCCCTGTCCATCACCAACTCCCGGAGACTGCTCAAACTCATGTCCATCGACTTGGACATCTAATTCTCTGTCATCTCCTTCTACTCCTGCCTTCAGTCTTTCCCAGCATCAGGGTCTTTTCCAATGACTCAGTTCTTCACATCAGGTAGCCAAAGTATTGGAGCTTCAGCTTCAGCATCAGTCCTTTCAAAGAATATTCAGGACTGATTTCCTTTAGGACTGACTGATTTCATCTCCTTGTAGTCCAAGGGACTCTCAACAGTCTTCTCCACAGTTCAAAAGCATCAGTGCTTAGATGCTCAGCTTTCTTTATGGTCTAACTCTCACATCCATACATGACTACTGGAAAAAGTATAGCTTTGACTAGACAGACCTTTGTTGGCAAAGTAATGTCTTTGCTTTTTAATATGCTGTCTAGGTTTGTCATAGCTTTTCTTCCAAGGAGCAAGCGTCTTTTCATTTCATGGCTGCAGTCACCATCTGCAGTGATTTTGGAGCCCAAGAAAATAAAGTCTTGTCACTGTTTCCATTGTTTCCCCATCAATTTGCCATGAAGTGATGGGACCAGATGCCATGATCTTTGTTTTTTGAATGTTGAGTTATAAGCCAGTTTTTTCACTCTCCTCTTTCACTTTCATCAAAAGGCTCTTCAGTTCCTCTTTCCTTTCTGCCATAAGGGTGGTATCATCTGCATATCTGAGGTTATTGATATTTCTCCCAGCAATCTTGATTCCAGCTTGTGCTTCATCCAATCTGGCATTTCGCATGATGTATTTTGCATAGAAGTTAAATAAGCAGGGTGACAATATACAGCCTTGATGTACTCCTTTACCAATTTGGAACCAGTCCATTGTTCCATGTCCGGTTTTAACTGTTGCTTCTTGACCTGCATGAGTTTCCCTGGTGGCTCAGATGGTAAAGCATCAGTCTGCCTGCAATGCGGGAGACCCAGGTTCGATCCCTGGGTCAGGAAGATACCCTGAAGAAGGAAATGGCAACCCACTCCAGTATTCTTGCCTGGAAAATTCCATGGATGGAGAAGTCTGGTAGGCTATAGTCCATGGGGTAACAAAGAGTCAGACACGACTGAGCGTCTTCACTTTCACTTTCTTGATCTGCATACAGATTTCTCAGGAGGCAGGTAAGGTGGTCTGATATTCCTATCTCTTTAAGATTATGTCCCATGATACTATTTAGTGTGTTCTTCCATCTCCTGTATTTCCTGTAGACTGATAGTTAAATCTAGGGTTTCATTGGATATAGGTTCATTTTTCACTTGTGACAAGAATATATCATAGGTGGTGCTTGTGTACTTGTAAACTTCCTTTTGTATCCCATCAGATGACATTTGATGTCAGTTCTCTTTCTCTGTAATGTTAAAACAGACAAATGCTCAACATTACTTATGAAGCATTCTTACCAAAAACTCAAACATGGATCTGATCCAGATTCATAGCCAGCAATTATTTTTTAAAAACCCACTGATGCCAGAGGAAGATGTCAAATAAAATCTCATAGCCAAATCCAGAATGTGGAAAACTCTAAAGAACAAGAGACCTAGTCCCTTCTATAAATAAAACAAAAAATTAAGAAGAAGGAAGGGAAAGTTGTTACAGATTGAAAGACAAATCAGCCAACTGGAATGACAGGCATCACTTGAATCCCTTGCAAAGAAACTAGAGAGAGGGAAATTATACAGTAAATGAGAATTAAGAGATGTGTGCAACTTATTTGGAATCTGATTAGAAAAAATGTAAAAACAAATTTTATGAAACAATCAGGAAAATTTGAACATTGACCAAATATTTTATGATATTAAGGATTTGCTGTTAATATAATTTGTATGAAAATGTTATTGTGTTTTTTCTTTCTAAAGTCCATATCTTTTACAGAAGTGGTTTTCAATTGGAAGGGGAAGAGGATTTTTTCCCCCAAGAGGATATTTGGCAATGTTTCAAGTCTCTGTTTCTTTGTCAGAACTAGGGTGGAGTTCACTGCCAGCATCTAGTGGGTAAACATGAGGGATGCTGCTAAGCATTCTACAGTGCACAATACAGCAGAACACAGAAACCATTCATCTAACCCAAGAAGTCAATAGTGCCAAGATTCAGAAACTGTTTTATAGATACATAATGAAGTAGGTGAAGTATTTGTGGGTGAAACAATATACTTATTGCTTTGCTATAAAATAACTGAGTATATGGGACTTCCCTGGTGGTCCAGCGGTTAAGAATCCATCTTCCAATGCAGGGAACATGGGTTGGATCCCTGTTTGGGGAACTAAGTTTCCATATCCCCAGGGACAACTAAACCCCTATGCTACAACTACTGAGCCTGCACACTCTAGACCCTGCACCACAACTAGAGAGAAGCCCGTGCACCAAAAAAGAAGAGTCCATGCTCTGCTACAAAAGACCCCACATACTGTAAGAAAGATCCTGTGTGCCACAGCTAAGACCCAATAGTTAAATAAATAAATAAATTTTTTTAAAAAACCGTAATAATTGAGTATAGAAAGGGGGTCAATGGCAGAGTGTTACCTATGAGTTGATAAATAATTTTTCTAACTTCATCAAGATATAATTGACATGTAACATTGTGTAAGCTTAAGGTGTACGATGTGATGTACTATGTGATTTCACATGTATATATTGTGAAATGTTTACCATGATAAGGATAGGTAACACATCCTTTACCTTACATAATTGCCATTTTACTATTGTTTTTGGTGAGAACATAAAAGCTCTACTCTCATAACAACTTTAAAATGTATACAACAGTATTTCTAACTATGATTATCAAAACTTATTCATCTTATAATGGAAAGTTTGTACCTTTGACCAAAATCTCCTCCTTTCCCTCAACCTTCAGCCCCTGGAAACCTCCCTTCTACTCTGTTTCTTCGAGTTCTGTGTTTTTAGATTCCATATATACGTGAAATTATATAGTTTGTGTGTTTCTCTGACTTATTTCACTTAGTGTAATGCCCTCAAGATCCATCTACATTGTCACAAATGGAAGAATTGGCTTCTTTTTAAGACTAAATATCATTCCATTGTATATGTACCACATTTTCTTTATCTATTTAGACAATGGTGGACAAGCTGTTTCCTTGTTTTGACTATCATGAATAATGCTTCAGTAAGCATGGGAGTGCAGATATCTCTTCAAGATAGTGATTTCCTTTGGATAAATACCCAGAAGTAGAATTTCTGGATCATGTATATGGTAGTGCTAATTTTAATTTTTTTGAGGAAACTCCATATTGTTTCCCATAGTGGTTGTGCCAGTTTGCATTCCCACCAACAATGTCCAGTGGTTCCTTTTACTCCACATCCTTCATAACACTTGTCTCTTGTCTTTTTGATAATAGACAACCTAAAAAAAGTGAGATAATATCTCATTATGGTTTTGATTTGCAGTTGCTTGAGGATTAGTGATGTTGAACATCTTTTTATGTACCCGTTGATCGTGTGTATGTCTTCTTTGGGAAAATGT
>SJYQ01007977.1:2625-58893 GCA_006410935.1 Redunca redunca
GGCCTTTAACCTCCTTAGTTAGATTTATTTCTAGGTATTTTACTTTTTTAATGTGATTGTTTTCTGAATTTCTCTTTCTGATAGTTTGTTGTTAGACTATAGAAATGCAATGTATTTCTGTATATCAGTTTTGTACCCTGCAACTTTACTGAATTTGTTGATGAACTCTAGTAGACTTTTTGTGATGTCTTTAGGATTTTCTATGCATAGTATTATATCATCTACAAACAGTGGCATCACATACTTCTACAAATGACTCCCTTCCTCTTTATGGTTAGAGGAAAATCATACTTATCTCTCCAATTTTCTTGCCAGTCTTTTTGCTTTATACTGTTTAAAACCAGAGAAGTGTTTATATTTTCTTAGAATCACCATGTTCTCTCACACCTTTGCTTGTTCAACAACAGCTACTTGTATTGCCCTTGTCTGTCCTCTTGCCTGACCAACTGCTAGTTAATATCAATGTAAACTGAGATTGAATTTTCCCTAAAATGTGTCCTGATTATATAGATTGTGGTTCTGCTCCTGTGCTTGACACTATCATAAAACCTATTTTTTATTATGAAATTATTGCTTGTACTTTGGGCTTAGGTTCTGGGAACATAAGTGTGTGTGTGTGTGTGTGTGTGTGTGTGTGTGTTCTGTCATGTCTGACTCATTGTGACCCCATGGACTGTAGCCCACCAGGCTCTTCTGTCCATGGAGTTTTCTAGGCAAGGATAGTGGAATGGGTTACATTTCCTACTGTGGGGGATCTTCCTGACCCGGGGATTGAATGTGTATCTCTTGCAACCTCTGCATTGGCAGGTGGATTTTTCACCACTGTGCCACCTGGGAAACCTCCAGAACATAAAGAACATGATTTATTTTGAATTTGGAATGACTAACACAATATGGAAGTGGGCTTCCAAGGTGGTGCTAGTGGTGAAGAATCTGCTTGCTAATGCAGGAGACATAAAAGACACAGATTCATTCCCTGGATCAGGATGATACCCTGGAGGAAGAAATGGCAATCCACTCCAGTATTCTTTCCTGGAAAATCCCATGGACAGAGGAGCCTGGTGGGCTAGTCCATAGGGTTGCAAGGAGTTGGAAATGACTGAAGTGACTTAGCATGCAAAACACAATATGGAAACAAACCACAAACTAATTAAAAGTTTTGACCTGCCTAAGGGCTTCCCTGGTGGCTCAGAGGTTAAAGCGTCTGCCTACGATGCGGGAGACCTGGGTTCGATCCCTGGGTTGGGAAGATCCCCTGGAGAAGGAAATGGCAACCCATTCCAGTACTCTTGCCTGGAGAATTCCATGGACGGAGGAGCCTGGTGGGCTACAGTTCACAGGATCGCAAAGAGTCGGACACGACTGAGCGACTTCACTATCACTAAACTTCATAAGACAGTTTCCTTTCTTGCTCAGAGGGGGAAAAAAATAAAGCCTTCCACTTTTTTTCCAAAAACCTGGAGCTACACTCAGACTTCACTACTCTCTGCTCAGATATCAGTTCAATCTCAGTCAGGGAAAAATGCCTTATAGCCTTTGAACTCCAGAGTAGAAAGAAACCTCAGGGTGCAAGTTCAATACCTTGCATTATTTGGATTTTAAAGCCATCTTGACACAGCATATAGGATCCTGAATTTGTGAGAGAGTTTTGGGGTTCAAGATGTATAATTCCCAGGGTTTATCAGGTACAGTGTCTAGCCCACAGAAAGTGCTTTTTAAAATACTTGCTTTATTGAGGAGAATAGAAGTATCATATTTGGCAAATCATTTACCTCAGTTCATTTCAGTTCAGTCGCTCAGTCGTGTCCGACTCTTTGCGACCCCATGAATCGCAGCACGCCATCCCTCCCTGTCCATCACCAACTCCCGGAGTTCACTCAGACTCATGTCCATCGAGTCAGTGATGCCATCCAGCCATCTCATCCTCTTTCGTCCCCTTCTCCTCTTGCCCCCAATCCCTCCCAGCATCAGAGTCTTTTCCAATGAGTCAAGTCTTCGCATGAGGTGGCCAAAATACTGGAGTTTCAGCTTTAGCATCAGTCCTTCCAAAGAAATCCCAGGGCTGATCTCCTTCAGAATGGACTGGTTGGATCTCCTTGCAGTCCAAGGGACTCTCAAGAGTCTTCTCCAACACCACAGTTCAAAAGCATCAAATTTTTGGTGCTCAGCCTTCTTCACAGTCCAACTCTCACATCCATACATGACTATAGGAAAAACCATAGCCTTGACTAGATGGACCTTAGTCAGCAAAATAATGTCTCTGCTTTTGAATATACTATCTAGGTTGCTCATAACTTTTCTTCCGAGGAGTAAGTGTCTTTTAATTTCATGGCTGCAATCACCATCTGCAGTGATTTTGGAGCCCCCCCAAATAAAGTCTGACACTGTTTCCACTGTTTCCCCATCTATTTCCCATGAGTTTTTTTCTCATTTTCATATAACCCAAATTATATCATAAAGTCAAAATAATTTTGCCAAACTTCAGACTCCTTAAACCGTCTCCCAGTGATTTCTGACAGTTCCTCATGGTGTGTTCTGAACAACTGGGGATTTTTTTCCTCTCCTTCAGCTCCCTCTGTAAGCTGCCACATAGTTGCCTCTGCAAACTGCTGTGTTAACTGCAGCCCTGAGAGAGGAAACCTCGCTCTCCCATCTGGTATTTTATCACTTTTTCTCCCTGTTGGTCCACAAAGAACAGGCTGTATCTTTTAATGCTGCTGTAGCTAAGTCACTTCAGTCATGTCCGACTGTGTGTGACTCAATAGACGACAGCCCACCAGGCTCCCCCGTCCCTGGGATTCTCCAGGCAAGAACACTGGAGTGGGTTGCCATTTCCTTTTCCAATGCATGAAAGTGAAAAGTGAAAGTGAAGTCGCTCAGTTGCACCCGACTCTCAGCGACCCCATGGACTGTAGCCCACCAGGCTCCTCCGTCCATGGGATTTGCCAGGCAAGAGTACTGGAGTGGGGTGCCACCACCTTTAATGAGATTTTATTTAAAACTCAGATAGTGGAAGAGAAATGACACAGAGTCATCTGCACCCCTGCAGGTTTCTCTAGCCTGTTGCAGAGTCGATATGCAAACACAAAGTATTACTGATGTGGTCAGTAATGCAAATGCCCTGAAGCAGAAATGCAGATGTTCAAGCCCAGACCATATCTCCTCTCGATGCATTGGCACGAGTCCAGACCACAGTTTTGTCCTTTATCATCCGTTGTTAGTAACCAAGTAAGACATTCTTTACAGGTCTCATCCCAGTGATTTTGGAATGTAGCTTCTGTCATTTTCAATCTTTCTGATATCTTTTCAAAGTTAAGTTAATGACCTCCTTCCAGGTATGTCCTTTCAGGTATGGTTGTAAATAAATATCTTGATGTTATGAGACATAGCTAACTACTAGTGCCTTAATTCTCATGCTCAAATACCTTCTTTTGTATAATGCTACAGTAGTCTGATTTATTTGTCTGTGTGTGTAGTGCACAATACAAGGCATAATGTTATTAATAGATGAAGTGTGAGTGACTTTCTGGAAACTAATAAGTAAGTGGGACATACATAGGAAAACACCTAATATTCTTTAATTAAGGGTTCATATGTTAGAGGAGGGGCTTCCCAGGTGGCACTAGTGGTAAAGAACCTATCTGCCAATGTAGGAGACATAAGAGATGTGGGTTCCACCCCTGTGTCGGGAACATCCCCTGGAGAAGGGCATGTCAACCTACTCCAGTATTCTTACCTGGAAAATTCCATGGACAGAGGAGACTGGCAGGCTACATTGCATAGGGTCGCAAAGAGTCAGACATGACTGAGCAACAGAGAACCCATGCACACATGTTAGAGGACGGAGAAGGGGAATTAATTTGGATGGGTGATATGGGGTCAGTAGCACTTGAGTGAGATCTTAAAGGAAGTGCTGGGAGAAGGAAAGACTTGAGCAGAACCCCAAGGGCTGAAGAGTCAAGAGCATCTTGAGAAAGTCAGGAGAATGTCAGGTAGACTGAGAGGGATGAATTGATAGATGGGAAGTGAGGGAGAAGAGAGTGTAATAAAAACGAAGCTAGAAGTTCATTTGGGGCCACCCTAAATGTGGAGAGCTTTGAATTTTCAGGATTTGGAGTAAAAGCCCATTCAGCTACTCTAAATAAGAATGAGTTATGTGTCAGGGACAGCAGTGACACCTTAGCAACGGTTGGCAGTTGTCAGAAAGATTTTGTGTGATTTTTTTCCCTCTTGCAGCCCTTGCAGATTTAGAGCACAATAATGATCCTTGGGTAAATTTCAAAGAAGCGATGACTCTGTGCCTGACACCTTGAAGCCACAGGGATGATAAGAGTGAGGTGAACCAAACCCCAAAGCCAGGGAAGATCAATGGCTGTAAGTGACTACAGCCCCGAGCTGCAGATCGCTCTAGTAGCTGATGCATTGATTTCAGCTGCAGCTTAATTGCTATAGCAGGCAAAATGAATGCTTCCCTCTTGAGTGTTTAGGGCTATAGATTTTCCTGGAGCATGAGCTAGACCTCTTTTTGCTTCCAGTGCTTCTGTGTATTGCTCATTTGAGAATTTCATTAAGTCATGACCTGTTTGAAATGTCTCTGTTTCATGGTTTTGTCTTATCTTCCAGGACACAATGTGGTTTTCAAGGACAGAGGCCATGGCTTAGATATTGTGGTCTGGTGCACAGGATTAATCATATCTTTAGTTGAATAATCCTTGATAAACTGAATTAAATGTGAACTTATGTTGTGGTAATTATTAAAGCATTATTGCTATGATAGCAAAAGATATTCTTTTTAATCAGGGAAAAAAGCTTGTAATTTCACTTTTACAACATAATAACTGCTTCATTTTTCCAAGTTCTTTTCTAGTCTTTCTCATTTCCATATCCATCTTGACATGGTTGCAATATGTTAATTAATTTATCTAACACATATTCATTCACTGCGGCTGTTGCTAAGTCACTCAGTCGTGTCTGACGCTGTGCGACCCCATAGACGGCAGCCCATCGGGCTCCCCCATCCCTGGGATTCTCCAGGCAAGAACACTGGAGTGGGTTGCCATTTCCTTCTCCAGTGCATGAAAGTGAAAAGTGAAAGTGAGGTCGCTCAGTCGTGTCCAACTCTTAGCGACCCCATAGACTGCAGCCTACCAAGCTCCTCTGTCCATGGGATTTTCCAGGCAAGAGTACTGGAGTGGGTTGCCAGTGCCTTCTCCGTATTCATTCACTGAGCACTTATTATATGAAGCACTGGTGATCAGAATCACATAAGATGCAATAGGTACGAATCTGTAATATTGAAGGTTTTATCCTCTTGCATAAAAGTTGTTGCCTATTTCTTAATTTTCATAATAACTCATCAGGGTAGTAAACCTAGTAGCTTCCTTTGCTCACAAGCAGAAGTGATGTTTGGAGAGCTGGAGAAAAGTGCACACACATCATGCTATAATAAAGTGTGAATTCACAATCACCCTAATCAGTTCAAAGAGGTCAGGCAGCCAGGCCCATGGTGGGTGCTGATGATGTCTGACACGCATGTAATCTGCCATGCTTGACAGAGGAGACAATTCTTACCATGAGAAAGTGTTCACTAACAAAGATTTACATAAAAGCTAAGGTCAGACTTTAATGCTTAGTGCCCACATCTTGGAATTATCAGAATCTGATAAAATAGGTCATGGAGGGTTTTAACTACTATGAACATAACAGGTAATTAAATCTCTTGTCCTTTCTAACCCTTACCCTAAACAGTCACTCTAATTGAATAAAGATGTTTCTGCTTAAGCAGGTCCCCTTCTTCCTGCATTGGAGTATATAAGTTTTATCCCAAATCAGCTGAGCAGAATGAAACTAGAGAAGGCTATCTGTAATATTCCTTGCTGCGCTTTGAATACGGGCGACCAAGTTGAGCAACTGAGGAGGAAACATCCAAGTCTAGTTGCCTGAAGTTCAATTTTCTCTTGTTTGCGAAAGTGCTATTCTTTCTCCCTGGTTAATACATGGCCCATGTGTATTGGACAGGCATGATTAAACAGCCATGCCCTGGGCAGTCATATTCCTAGTAACTATCATGTCCCATGTCACTGTCCACAGCAAGATTCGCTTTCCTCTGGATCCTGACAGAGATTGGCTCTCATAACAAAAAGGGGAGTTAAGCCTTTTTAACCCTGCATCTAAAAAGAGCAGAGTCTGATCACAATATAGAGAATACAGCTGACAAGAGGAGGCATAGCACTGGGGATGGAAAATGCAGCATCACTCAGCCATCTCTGCACTTAACGTGAAAAGCAGCCAGGCAGTTTTATGGATGACATATATGGAGAAAAATATTGCCTTTTGTAGTAAAACTTCAACATGCTAAGTAATTTTGCTTAGCTTTATTTTTCACAGATTGTATACAAAAGATTAGGAAGTTGTTTCAAAGTATAAAATCAGAATACTGAATAAATTTTTGTAAAACACCCCTGGAGTTGCCCAAGTATTTTTATATAAGCCCCTAAAAGGCATATGTCCTGTGCTTAACTTTAAGTGTGCTTATTAGGTTCTTAGTGATGATGAATTTGAGAATAAACCTACAAAATGTACACTTTTGTTGTATTGTGTAGTAAACTAATATAGTCTCATTCCAGAGGGTGTATATATAGTTTCATTTTCACTATTTTTACTTATTATATACTTTTCCAGGTTGAGGGATTTCTTCCAGTTATCATTATAGCTAAGTTGCTAGCTAAGTAGACTTAGATGTAAGTAAATTAACAGACACTTAAGAGTAAATTAACCTGATCTGAGCCTTACACTCTGGATTCTTAAACTAAAAATTAATCACAGAAAGTGAGAAGGTCCCACTACAGAAGACATCTTAAATAGCCTTATTTTTTGCCCATATGTTCAGAATATTAAAAATAATTTATCTAAGACCTCTGAACATTTTATTTCTTCTCATAATACAGCATAAACTCCTGTGTTTTCAAAGACATTGAAAGGAGTTTGAGATAAAAATATACCAGGGTCTTTTCACCCTTTAATCATGCATGTCTGTGCTTAGTCACCCAGTCAAATCCGACTCTGCAACGTCACGGACTGTAGCCCTCCAGGATCCTCTGTCCATGGGATTTTTTTCAGGCAAGAATACTGGAGTAGGTTGCCATTTCCTTCTTCGGGGTATCTTCCTGACCCAGGGAATCAAACCCAGGTCTCCTGCATCTCCTGCATTGGCAGCTGGATTCTTTACTTCTGAGTAACCTGGAAAGTTCTTTGATCATTCATCCATTGCTACCATTTGATCTAAACTCCTATAGCTTTTTAGTATAGCTTTGTAGCTTAGAACTATTTTTCATCATCCATAATGAGGGCCTTCTGAAGATTTTACTGGTTTATAAATTGTCCCTTTGTCTGGAATATATTGAATTAGAAGAGACTACCCAAATGCATCTAAGCCAACTGGAATAGGGACTCAAAGATCCTAGCTGGTCATCTGGAATGAGCCTTTAAACTTCTGTAGCTGCAAGGCATTCGTCTTCCTCCCTGCAGATTTAGTAGCTACAGAAAGTACCTGCAGATGGAAAGCTACAGAAAGGGATAGCATGAAGTAGTTCCTTTTTGAGCCTTACCTGTGCACCTGCGCTTGGGTCAGTGAGGCATGCCAGTATCCTGAGGACTCTAAGTAATACATTCCTTTAATGTCAGCTTAGGAGCTAGATCCTTACAAAAAGCAGATCTCTGTAGGCCTGGGAGATGATGTGGGAAGCTAGTATATGTTGCTATTTGTAATATAAACTCATGCAGTCTTAAAACTGGACTGATCTTCAGAGAGCTTCTAATTCAGCCCTATTTTGTAGCTGAGGACATTGAAGCCCAGGGAGAAGAAACATATTTTGACCGAGTTTGGCAACTCACTCCAGTACCTTGCCTGGAAAATCCCATGGACAGAGGAGCCTAGTAGGCAAAGAGTCGGACAGGACTGAGCAACTCTACTTACTTAGGCCATTAGCAAGTTGTTAGTGACAGAGTCAGAATTAGAATTTTAGTTCTACAAATTCCCACATATATGTCATATGAATAAAATAATCTGAAAATGATACTGCAATGCCGGCACCTCTTCAAGCAGTTTCATGGCAAGTATTGTATATCCCACTACATACATTCATGTACTATGCCTATGCAAAAACATGTTAGCGTTCTCTCTCTTTTCTTGGTGAAACATCTATTAACTAAAAGCACTATTTCCATTTGCATGAGTTGTTTATATTACTTTGTCTCCCTTCAACTTATTCTGTGGATGAGAGATTCATTATCTTTTTCACGTCGTTGTACAAGCTGCCTAATCAGTTGTTTTGCTCTGAGCTCAGCGGGGCCTGCACAATTGCGCAGTAATCTTTCTCTATCTCTGTGGAAAATTTTTATTTTTCCTCAAGGCCCCTACACACCTGTTTCTCATTGTTTACAAACAAACCTCTTTTTTTTTTTTCTAGCATAAACAGTCTGAAGCTGATAAGGAATGAATTCCATCTAGTAAATATGTCTTCCATTTTCTCTTTTTAAAAAATATTTATTTATTTTAGTTGGAGGATAATCACTTTGCAATATTGTGAGAGTTTTTGCCATATATCCATATGAATCAGCCCTAAGTATACATGCATCCCCCCAATCCTGAACCCCCCCATTTGCCTCCCCCAACCCTGTCCTTCTAGGTTATCACAGAGCACCTGAGTCTCTCTTTTCCAAGGCTAAACTGGACCACTGTGGTGTTTTCACCATATGCTCCTGCATTCTCCTTGGTCAAAATGCATTGATTGCCCCCTTCAAAATATCATCCCCTTTTCTCCAATTAATGGTACCAGGCTCCACATAGAAAAGTAGCTAAGACTTCCTCATTTGGTGAAAACTTGCCTTAAACTTTCTTTCCATTAAGTTGTAGGGTTAAACTGGCATTTTCTCCATTTAAACTTCCACACTTGACTCCTCTTATTTCTTCCCCTTGCATTCATTTCTTAAATGTTCTGTTTGATGTCTGCCCTTCCTAATCTGCTCAATTGTCTTTTGATGTTTCCAGGATTTTCCGATTGTGGAATCCAACAGTCTTTTCTTATATTACTTTTCTTTTTTTCTTTTGCAAAGTTGACCACCTCTTTCCTCCAATAGCTTTGCACCCCTCTGTCCCCAGCACTCTCCCTGTTGTTAATCTGATGATGTCTTCCAAGAGCACTTAACTAGTGTTCTGGTTTCTACTCTGATTAAATGTAGGCATTCCCCAAGGTTACAGTCTTGACCGTTTCTTCTTCACTATATGAGTGAAGCTAGTATAAAAGTTGAGCAGACTTGGGAGTACTACACTTACCATTTATTTAACAGTGTGCTCTTTACTAGTTATTTAACCTATGACTTAACTTCCATTATCTGTAAAATGAAGTAAAAATAATTGTTCATGTTTACTGAACACTTGCTATGTACCCAGAATTGTTATAAATCCTTCATATGCATTAAGTCCCTTTGTATCATAGATTTAGGGACTATTACCCCCATTTCACAGATAAGAACACTGATGCACAGAGAAGTAAATAGTTTGCCCCAAATGACAGAGATAGTTAACAGTAGAGCCAGGATTTGAATATAGATAGTTCATTTCTGGATGTTAGCTGCTACATTATTCTGGTCTGTAGTAGTGAAATTTTTATTCATAGGATTCATATACAGTTAAATAATATGCATATAAAACTCTTAGCACAGCTACTGGCTTAAGTTAAATGCCTAGCTCAGCGGGTAAAGAATCTGCTTGCAATGCAGGAGACACAGGAGATGCAGGTTTGGTTCCTGGGTCAGGAAAATACTCCAGTATTGTTGCCTGAAAAATTCCATGGACAAAGGAGCCTGGTGGGCTACAGTCCAAAAGGTCATAAAGAGTCAGGCATGATTGAACCACTAAACACTCACACACAATGTTAGCTGTTAATATTCCTCTTATTGTTAATAATTTTTCCTAGGGGGAATCATATTTGGGCCTTGTGTTCACTCTTTTCAGTTGAACACCTAAACAGTTATCTCTAACCCATGCTGTCTCCTAAAACACCTAACTGTATATCTTTGTCCAGTTACAAGTTATGAATCTAAAATCATTGTATAGAAAGTTGGGTAGGTCCCATTGCTTATCTTCCCTTCAACGTATAAACCTTATCTCAGTGAATAATATCACCATATTTCTAGGTTCTTGAGCTTAAACCCTGGACTCAACATTGTATGTCTACTTTGTAGCTCATTATCTGTATTCAATATGCAGATAGTTCCTGCTTGTTACAGTTCAGAATATTTTTTTAATTTTCCCATTTTCTACTGGTGTTGATTTTTCCAATTAATTGTTCATCATATTGTAGCTAAATTGTTACAATATCTTCCTAAAATATCATTGCCTTTCCAGCTATCTTTCCAAATCTTTGGGTAGTAGATATTTTTGAAAATGGTGGATCTTTGTTCAAATCAAACCCTAAGTGGAAGCCTTGTATGAAATAAGATACAAAATAGAGCCACTCAGATTGAATTGAGGATATGAAATTTGAAAGCCAGTGCTCCTGCATTTTCTTCTGTCTGTATTTACCCTATATTGTCTCATGAGAGATCTCTGTACTACCCAAGGGAATGGTTTGAAAATTTTGCTTTTAAATGGATTTGATCATAGTATTTTTTTGCATGAGTCTTTTGTTAATACGACGTTCAAGATCCTTCATACTTTTGCCCAAAGTACATTTTCAGTCTCATCCACTGCTACTCGCCCCTCATAGTCACATTTGCTATTCAATATTCTTTGCTCATCCCATTCGTCCTCACATATTCATTCCTTTGATTATTGTTTTGGACTTCCTGAAAGTCTTCATTCTCTTTCTCATTTAGTGTAATTTATTTTTAAAGACTTGGCTTAAATGTCATCCCCTTTATATAACCTTTATAGAAAGTGAAGTCGCTCAGTCCTGTCTGACTCTTTGCGACCCCATGGACTGTAGCCTAAGAGGCTCCTCCGTCCATGGGACTTTCCAAGCAAGAGTACTGGAGTGGATTGCCATTTCCTTCTCTAGGAGATCTTCTTGACGCAAGTGTTGAACCCCGGTCCCCTGGTGGCTCAGACGGTAAAGCGTCTGCTTGCAGTGCTGGAGAACCAGGTTCGATTCCTGGGTTGGAAAGATCCACTGGAGAATGAATTGGCAACCCACTCCAGTACTCTTGCCGGGAAAATTCCACGGACTGAGGAACCTGTTAAACTACAGTCCATGGGGTCGCAAAGAGTCGGACACGACTGAGCGACTTCACTTTCACTTTCTCCTGCATTATAGGCAGACGTTTTACCCTCTGAGCCACCAGGGAAGTCCATGGTCAAAATTTAACTCATTCCTTCATACTCGATCTTTGGAAGGAATGATGCTAAAGCTGAAACTCCAGTACTTTGGACACCTGATGCGAAGAGTTGACTCATTGGAAAAGACTCTGATGCTGAGAGGGATTGGAGGCAGGAGGAGAAGGGGATGACAGAGGATGAGATGGCTGGATGGCATCACTGACTCGATGGACGTGAGTCTGAGTGAACTCCGGGAGTTGGTGATGGACAGGGAGGCCTGGCGTGCTGCGATTCATGGGGTCACAAAGAGTCGGACACGACTGAGCGACTGAACTGAACTGAACTGATAGATTTTGAGTTTGACATATTTAAGATTGAATCATTCCCTTGTTTTATTAGAGTTACTTGTGCTGGTACTTAGTCTCTCGGTTGTGTCCATCTCTTTGCAACCCCATGGACTGTAGTCCACCAGGATCCTTGGTCCATAGGATTTTTCAGGCAAGAATGCTGGAGTAGGTTGCTGTTTCCTATTCTGGGTGATCTTCCTGATCAAGGATCGACACTGGGTCTCTTGCATCTCCTGCATTGGCAAGTGGATTCTTTACCACTGTGCCACATGGGAAGTCCCCAGAGTTACTTATATATGTATATGGTCTTCAAAGATGGCTCAGTGGTAAAGAATCTGCCTGCCAATGCAGGAGATGCAAAAGACACGTTTGATCCCTGGATTGGGAAGATCCCTGGGAAAAGGAAACAGCAACCCACTCTGGTATTCTTGCCCAAAAAACCCTATGGAGAGAGGAGCCTGGCCTTGCAAAGAGCTGGAGCCGACTGAGAACTCACACACACACACACATACACACACACATGCTTCCTCTTCTTTTCTCCATATCAGTATGTCCTGAGCTCCTTGGTTCAAGGACTGTGTCTTTTTAAAGTGTTATACCTTCAACACCTACCTAACCTCCAACCTTGGACTAGTTGTTCACGTGATTATAATAGTTTGATCCATTTTCTGTAAGCATTTGGGCTTTTAGAGACAGACAGTGTTCTTTCTTTCCTTGCCTTTAACCTTTTGTCTGTGGTCTGACAGCTCTTGCTTCAGATTTCTCATTATCTGGTGTCATTAGTGGTATTCCTACGCCAGATATTCTGATACATGATCATTTCTTTATCTAAGCCAGTTTTATTATCATTCATGGTTTTTACTGTTTTATTGATTCATCCAAGCATCCACCCATCTTTCCATCCTCAGTTTACTTATTCTTAGAAGACTCGCACCATCCATTTTCTTTAAATGATTTTCCCTAACCATACCCTTTTGAAAATACCTAAGTGCCATAGTCTATCCTTCTCTTTTAAATCTCTTAAAATTTTTGTGTTTCTTTTTATTGCATATATTTGCATTATTTTCTCTATCTAGAATCTAAATCCTATCAGAATTAAGACCATACATTTGAGATTTCTTTTGTATATCTCATAGAGCACAATTCACATACAAGTTGTGACCCTCTTTTCTTGCTTTGTATCCCCTTTCCTCAGATGAGGTTCTAGCATGGAAATGAGCTCATATTGACAGTCAATGACTCTCCAATGTCACATAATTTCCTGCTATTAAAAATAGTTTTCCTCTCCATTGGGAAGAATTTTATTTTAGATCAACATACTCTGAGCTATCCTCACCCCACACAACATCCCCTCCTCCATTTTATGTTTTTTGTCAAAGGATTTTGCTGTATCTTCTGATGACTTCCTAACAGTAAATTCAGCACCTTTGCAAGAGGACAGCTCAAGGCAGGGTTCTGACCATGCTATCAAACTGCAAGTTCTATTTAAGTCTCTCTAAAAAACTCTCAAATACTGCTTTAGAGGAGCATCCCCAAATTACATATCATAGATATTATGCTAAAAGGTTTTCACCGTCAAATACATTTTGCAAGCCCTATCCCAAACAAAGATAAAAATATTACTTCACTGTAGCACATTTTAGAGTCTGCATTATGGTAATACACACTGAATATACCAATGGGAGAGAAAAAAAATGCAACATTTTCTAAAATTATTTGACCATGGAATGCTATTTTTCAGAATTGCCCTCATGGATTAGAGTTGAGAAAAACACTTTGGGAAACACTACACCAAGAATTCAAAAGTACCACATCAAACATCTTAACAACTGATTTATTTTGTAGAGGAGTGTATAGAGGTCCAGAGAAAATATGCTTTTTAAGGATCATGTGACTGGCTATCAGCATAATTTTGATTAGAACACCTGCTTATTTTGTTGCTCATATCACTATGGTACCGCACCCTTAATAGGTCTGCTCTTCCTGAGTCTCTATCTAGTTCTTCTGCTTCCCTGAGGCAGATTTAGTTGTGAAAGTCTCTCCTTGCTCAAGGTAAACTTATATGAATTCTTTATGATTCTCTTGCTTGAGAATTATAGATTGTTTCTCCTTGACAACAGTTTCAAATATAACAAAATATGCTCCTTTCCATAGTGCAAAAATGTATCTATACAAATGAAGTTTCCAAAATAGTATCATTCCCAGAAGCAAACTATAGTGATCCCTTGTTATCCAGGAGAAACTGGTTTTAGGAAACACTTCTGCTGCTGCTGCTGCTGCTGCTAAGTCCCTTCAGTCATGTCCGACTCTGTGTGACCCTGTAGGTAGCAGCCCATCAGGCTCCACAGTCCCTGGGATTCTCCAGGCAAGAACACTGGAGCGGGTTGTCATTTCCTTCTCCAATGCATGAAAATGAAAAGTGAAAGTGAAGTCGAGATACCCAAACCCATGGATACTCAAGTCTTTTATAGAAAACAGTGTAGTATTTGCATATAAGCTACACATATTCCTATATACTATAAACTATCTTTAGATTAATTATAAAGCATAATTAAATGAAATTCTATAGAAATAGCTGCCAATGTATGGCAAATTTGAGTTTTGTTTTATTGGAACTTTTTGGGTTTTTTTATTCTAGATATTTTTGATCAGCATTTCATTCATTTTGTGGTTGTGGAACCCACAGATAAGGGGGACCAATTGTAATCCTTGGTTTTAAGCTTAGATTATGTATTTATTATAGAACAATTGTTTTATATTGTGGCTAATTGATTTTTAAGTTATCTCTCAATAATAATTTATTAATGGTATCTATATTGTGGAGATTGTTGTCAAATAAAGAAATGTCTCTGTCATATATCCTTTATGTATAAGTTACAGGATTTGAAAGAATTCTGAGATTGGCTTTCAGCTCTATGCATTCCAAACCTCATCCCTCCTCTATTACCCACCTAATTCCAATACCAGGTGCTACAGAACACATTTATACCAGCATACAGCCTCTGTTCTATACTTTCATGGAGTCATTTGGCAAAGCTGATGATAGTGGTGTCTATATATAACAGCTGTCAATGACTCAGGGCTTACCAGATGGCACTAGTGGTAAAGAATCTTCCTGCCAACACTGGAGACGTAAGCGATGTGGGTTTGATCCCTGGGTTGGGAAGATCTCCTGGGGTAAGAAATGGCACCCACTCCAGTATTCTTGTCTGGAAAATTCCATAGGCAGAGGAGCCTAGTGGGCTACTGTCTATGCGGCCACAGAGAGCTGGACATGACTGACTGAGCATGCATCAGTGACTTACTTATGCACGGAGGTGCTGCATACCACATAAGTAACTTTCTTTAAAATCAAACTAAACGTATTCCAAACTCAACTACCCTTTGACTAGACGCCAAAAATACCTGCAGATACCTGAGAGAAGGGAAAGTATGACAGAAGTAGAGTGCAAAGTCAATGGTCTTAACTCTCTGCTGGTAAAGCACATTTATTCGGCAATTTTGTAAAACCACATAACTGATTGAACACATTGTTGGCCTCTTCCAGAACCTTGAAGGGATCTGTGCAAATGAGAGCCTTGGCAGATTAAACTTCATGACAAATCTGCTTCTGAGGAGAAAGTCTTGTCATTTCAGAAAACAAAAACTGTTGAGGGCATGATCTGAAACCAGAGCAATGAGTCAGGGTTTTAACTGAAGGAGAGTTATGAGTCTATTTTTAAATCAGAAATGCTCTCTAATGATATTTCCCTATAGAAAGTCAATTTAAGATGGGAATTCTTTCCTGGAGCTTTAAGTGCTTAGAATAGCAGTAATCGCTATTTACTGACTACTTATATATGGTAAAGCATCTGCCTACAATGTGGGAGACCCAGGTTCAATCCCTGGGTCAGGAAGATCTCCTGGAGAAGGAAATGGCAACCCACTCCAGTATTCTTGCCTGGAAAATCCCATGGATGGAGGAGCCTGGTAGGCTACAGTCCATGGGGTTGCAAAGAGTCCGGACATGACTGAGCGACTATCACTATCACTATCACTATATGTGTGGAGGGCTTCCCCTGTGACTCATCTGGTAGAGAATCCACCTGCATTACGGGAGACCTGACTTCAACCCCTGGATTGGGAATATCCTCTGGAGAAGTGAAAGGCAACCCACTCCAGTATTCTGGCCTGAAAATTCCATGGATTGTATAGTCCATGGAGTGGAAAAGAGTGGGACATGACTAAGCAGCTTTCACACACTATATGTGCAAACACTTATCATATGCGATTTCTAATCTCACAAAACCCTATAAAATTAGGAGAGCAAAAACAGCAACAGGCCTCACCAGTGTTATCTTTGCTTTCTAGACTCCTGAGAGAAAGTAAAGACTCATAGAATGAAGCTCATGCATTTATACAGACTTGTTTCATTTGAATTTCAAAGGTAAGTTGGGTTCTGAAAACTAGGTAGACAAATCAATTTCTAGACATTAAACTGTGATTCAGAATAAGGAAAGCTCTCAAATGTGTCCAAATTTAGCTGGTAGTAGAGTTGAGATATTGGAGTGTATAGCCATTCCTTTCTCCAGGGGATCTTCCCAACCCAGGAACTGAACCCAGGTCGCCTGCATTGCAGGCAGATTCTTTACCATCTGAGTCACCAGTGAAGCCCAGAGTTGAGACACAATTCTATTTTTCTTTGAGAGTTAGCCAGATATTAACTGTGATGGATTTGTTGTGTGTGATTAATATTGTACATATTGTGCTTTTCTGCATCTTTATATAAATGTTTAAGGACAATCAAAACCTTCTATTAGCCTAACTCCTTACAAGAACAGACTTCTTCCAATATTTCAGGTATAGTTTCATCTGTTTTGTAATCCTACTTAATGCTTTCACTTGATATTCAATTTGAAGCCTGCTAGAAAAATGTTTCTGTTTTCTTATATCTAAATAAAACATGTATTACAACTATTTGCACAGTCTTCTAAATTAACTTAATGACCTTGTTCATCATGCAGGAGAATCATAGGATAAGAAAGTGAAAATCTGCATCACTAATCAAATAAGCTAAAGGGTACTGATAATCTCTGTTTTCCAGTCAGACCTCTCAGAAATAGATTATTCCATATAAACTAAAAAATGAGTAGCCAGCCATAAAAAAAGAGCAAAATATGCCATTTGCAACAACATGGATGCAACTATAGATTATTGTGCAAAATGAACTAAGAAAGAGAAATACCATTTGATATCACTTATATGTGGAATCTAAAATGTGGTACAAATGAACCTTTTAAAAAAATATAGAAACATATTCACAGACATAGAGATTAGATTTGTGGTTGCCAAAGGGAAGGAAAGGAATGGACTGGGAATTTAGAGTTGGTATTAATGGATGCAGACTGTGACATTTAGAATGGATAAGCAACAAGGTCCTACTATATAGCACAGGAAACTATATCTGATCACCTGGGATAAACCATAATGCGAAAGAATATAAAAANACATTTAGAATGGGTAAGCAACAAGGTCCTACTATATAGCACAGGAAACTATATCTGATCACCTGGGATAAACCATAATGCGAAAGAATATAAAAAAAGAAAAAAACCAAGTCGCTTTGCTGTATAGTAGAGAATGTCACAACATTGTAAATCAGCTATACCTCAATTAAAAAATGATAAAAATAAAAACCCCACAAAGTTTAATATTGATTGCATGTTAAAACAGTAACATTTTGAATATAGTGGGTTAAATAAAATACATTACCTTAAAAAATGAGTAGAAACTAACACTTTGAGGAAGTAAGACTTTTTTTTTAATGTTTAAGTGAGTTTTGCCTTTACCTTTTTTAGAGAAGCTAAAGGCAAAGAAAAAAAGAAAAGATATACCCATTTGAATGCAGAGTTCCAAAGAACAGCAAAGAGAGATAAGAAAGCCTTCCTCAGCGATCAATGCAAAGAAATAGAGGAAAACAATAGAATGGGAAAGACTAGAGATCTCTTCAAGAAAATTTGATATACCAAGGGAACGTTTCATGCAAAGATGGGCTCGATAAAGGACAGAAACGGCATGAACCTAACAGAAAGTGAAAGTGAAGTCGATCAGTCGTGTCCGACTATTTGCGACCCCGTGGACTGTAGCCCACTAGGCTCCTTCATCCATGGGATTCTCCAGGCAAGAATACTGGAGTGGGTTGCCATTTTCTTCTCCTAACAGAAGCAGAAGATATTAAGAAGAAGTGGCAAGAATACACAGAAGAACTACACAAAGAACTTCATGACCCAGATAACCATGATGGCGTGATCACTCACCTAGAAACCAGACATCCTGGAATGAAAAGTGAGCCTTAGGAAGCATCACTATGAACAAAGCTAGTGGAGGTGATGGAATTCCAGTTGAGCTATTTTGAATTCTGAAAGATGATGCTGTGAAAGTGCTGCACTCAATATGCCAGCAAATTTGGAAAACTCTGCAGTGGCCACAGGACTGGAAAAGGTCAGTTTTCATTCCAATTCCAAAGAAAGGCAATGCCAAAGAATGCTCAAACTACCGCACAATTGCACTCATTTCACTGGCTAGCAAAGCAATGCTCAAAATTCTTCAAGTCAGGCTTCAACAGTATGTGAACCATGAACTTCCAGATGTTCAAGCTGGGTTTAGAAAAGAACAGAGGAACCAGAGATCAAATTTCCAACATCTGTTGGATCATAGAAAAAGCAAGAGAATTCCAGAAAAACATCTATTTCTGCTTTACTGATTAAATAGCCAGGACATGGAAACAGCCTAAATGTACTCTGGTAGGTAGACATGCTTTTATTTGGGGAACAGAGAGCTAGTACAGTGATTACTAGATTTATGCATTTTTCTGATTATTTTTCTTATTCTCAGGTAATATTTCTCCTTGGTTAAGTTCTCAAAACACAATTGAAAACCTAGTTTGTTATTAAACTTGATGTCACAAGAAGATTTACCCTACCAGATGTGAAGATGCCATCAGTATTTCACAAAGAAACTAAGAACATGGGCTTTGTCATAATTCACTCTGGTACAGAGGAGCACTTTGTAGATTTGTGACCCTCTTCTGGAAGACTGGGGCTTCCCTGGTGCCTCAGATGGTAAAGAATCTGCCTGCAATGCAGGAGACCTGGGTTCGATCCCTGGGTTGAGAAGATCTCCTGGAGAAGAGAGTGGCTACCCACTCCAGTATTCTTGTCTAGAGAATTCCACAGACAGAGGAGCCTGATGGGATATAGTCTATGGGGTCATGAAGAGTTGGACACGACTGAACAACTTTCACTTTTTCTGGATGATAATGATTGCTAGACATTGGAGGCATTACTGGTTAGCACTTGAGGAATGTTGGAACTGTTCATCTGAGTGAGAAATAGCCTTTGCAGTCCCCTAACTTGCTCTTTCATAACTGTATTTTCCACATAATCCTCCTTTCACTGGGAATGCTCTTGATTTTCAAATATATTGGAGCCAAGCCGACTTATCCATTAGGACTTAGCTTTAATGTCTCCTCCATCTACATAGCCTTTTCTGGCACTGCCCTATTTTCCCAGGAATGTTTTTTCTTGCATTATATTGAGCTTGTTCATTTTAAAACTTACCACAATGTATACTTTCCTTGTTCACTAAAGAGTGAGATCTTTGAGGGCAGTAACTATATTTTATGCATTTTTTATATCTCTGCCTCTTGGTGTAATGCCTATCACAGAGAAGCCCTCAGTTAATGCCCATTAAATGAACTATTCATTCATTGATTTGTTCATGCAACAAATACAACTTAAGAAATTGTTATCTGAAACAAATAAACTACATTGGCAGTCTCCTCAAACAGTAAGTATTGGATCCAGGGTCTATTATTCCTTATTAGTCAGGCTGAGCTCTGATTTCATCACAGGTCTTCTTTAGCTGCTTACCTTAAAAACTAGCTTCATATCCATACAGCTGCCTGTGTCCATGGCAAATGAGATGCATGGATACAGGTTCTGAAACATACTCTTTCTAGAAAGTCAGAGCCTCAATTAAAACTGTAGTTTACATCTGTATCCTTCCTAGGCAGGTATTATTTCAGGCCTGCACAGGTGACAATTTCAGCTAAGCAGTGATGACTTTGTACAACATCGTGTCTACCAAGTTTTTTCCCCTTGCAGCACAGTGAGCTGTTGATAGATCTAGTGTGATGAGATCACAGAATCACATTAGTTCCTGAGAGCACTGTCTGCAGGGAAGGTGTAGTTGACAGCATTTTATTTATGTGTTAGGTGACATCACTGTCTCCTTGCCTCAGCTTAACAGCCCCATCCGTTGCTTTGCATAGATGTCTAGAGGCAGAGGAAGTGCTGCATGTCCCATGTCTCTCTTTCTCTTTTATTTTTTTTATTGAAGGCTAATTGCTGTACAGAATTTTTTTGTTTTCTGTCAAACCTCAACATGAATCAGCCATAGGTATACATCTATCCCCTCCCTTCAGAGACTCTTTGTGAGAATGGTCCCTGTGAGGTCTGCAGAAACAGAGATAGAAAAAGCCACTTGACAAGAGAAAGCGTTGAATGCAGAGAAGTTAAGATTATGTTGTTAGGTTTTAGATGAGTTTAACCCACCCTCTGGAGGAAGGCATGGCAACCCACTCTGGTATTCTTGCCTGGAAAATCCCATGGACAGAGGAGCCTGGTGGGCTACAGTCCATGGGGTCACAAAGAGTCGGACACAACTGAAAAGAGCACAACACACCCTCAGCCAGAGGGTCTCTTTTTAAATAGAAACCAGGAGCTGCAGAGAATTGTGTAGATTTGGGAATATTTCTTATATCTCCATGATGGTTAATATGTAAGCATTTTTCTTTCTCTCCAGAGAGCTTATTGGTAATATCCTTACAATGTGTAATATCCTGACAACGTGAAGAGGATTTGGCCTTGTCTTAAGGTACAGTGAGGAAGTGGCGAGCAGAGAGGAGGTATGTTCTTTTATTTATTTTTAAAATTCTTTACAGAAGCATACAGGAGTATAAGCGCTTTACAGAGCTGTGTTCCTGCTGTACAATGAAGTGAATCAGCTGAATGTGCACCATCCTACCCATCTAGGTCATCACAGGGCACTGAGCTGAGCTTCCTGTGCAGTATAGCAGGTTCCCACTAGCTATTCATGTGTAAAAATGTGTGTGTGTGTGTGTGTGTGTGTGTGTGTAGTCGCTCAGGCGTGTCGGACTCTTTGCGACCCCATGGACTATAGTCTACCAGCCTCCTCCGTCCATGGGATTTTCCAGGCAAGAGTACTGGAGCCACCAGGGAAGTCAAAATATGTATGTCAATCTTAATCTCCCAATTCGTCTCATTCTCCCCTCCCCACTGTGTCCACATATCTGTTTTCTATGTCTGTGTCTGTCTTCCTGCCCTAGAAATAGGTTCATCTGTACCATTTGTCTAGATTCTACACATATGCATTAATACACAATATTTGTTTTTCTCTTTCTGACATACTTCACTCTCTATGACAGACTAGGTTTATCTGCATCTCTGTAAATGACCCAATTTTGCTCCTTTTATGGCTAATATTCCGTTATGTTTAGGTACCACATCTCATTTATCCATTCATCTGTCATTGGACGTTTAGGCTGTCTCCATGTCCTGGCCATTGTAATTGTTCTTTAGCCTTTCTTGTGGAAAGAGTCATTTGGCCTGAGTAGGCTGTTGCAGCTCTAAAGATGTAGTTTGTTGAGTCCATGAGGACTTAAATCTTCTGTTTTTCCATCAGGGAGAAAGTCTTTAGGTTCCATGAAATGGGTTAGGGTAGATAGGGAGGCCAGGAGTGCCTAAGATTCAGATCAGTGACGCAATGTTTATGCACCAAACTGGAAGAAAATTACCTCAGTATTTTGACAACCAGTCAGCTGTACCAGTACATATTGACTATCAGCCTGCATTGGTCTTCTAGGGTGGCCATAACAAGGAAGGGCAACTGGGTGGCTTAGAACAGCAATACTTGGTCATCTCACTGTGCTAAAAGCCAGAAGTTTGAATCACAATGTCAGTAGGGCCATGCTCCCTCTCAGGCACTAAGGAAGGATCTATGCCAAGGCTCTCTCTGAACTTCTGGTAACTGCTTGGCTTGTGGCATCATAATGTCAGTCTTTGCAGAGAATTAGCTCTGTGCTCTTCACATGGCATTCTTTTTATAAGGATACCAGGCATATTGGTCCAGGGGTCTACCCTAGTCCAGTATGACCTCATCTTAAGTAATAACATATGCAACAACCTTATCTCAAAATGAGGTCACATTCTTTGGTACTAGGGGGCTAGAATTTCAACATATTAATTGTGAGAGAGGACAATTCAGCAGTAGCTATGAACTTTCTTAGGTTAATTCCTGGTGTATATGTTCAAGATCTTCTCTCCAGTAGCTACCTAAGTGTGAATTGATGAATCAGTCATTTAATTCAAAGGAACTTGGGAAACCCAGTTGCAGTGATGGTGAGAGGTCTGTGGGTTCATCTCCTGATACCAAACAGCTACTTCCCCTGGAGAAAAGAGTGAGAAGCCCACATCTAAAGATGAATCCCATATAGTATTGAAAGCTGAATAACTTATAAGGTAGTTGGTAACTTATCAGTCACCAAAGAGTGGATGGGTCTTCAGCAAGTGTTGGCTTAGGATGGTTCTGCTTCAGAAAACAGAACCAAGGAACACATGCTCTGGCTTCATGTTTCCACTTCCATTTTCCCTCCTTCTAATTGATTTCTTAATGGCTTTATGTTCTGAGGTGTCCTCAATTATTGCAATTCATTTCAGAAAATTATTTTTAAAAATGCAGAATGCACTTATTTTCAAGGGAAAGAGGAAGCAAAACAAACGCTTACTAAGCGATTCCTCTAAGTGAGGTGTATCCTAGGCTTTTCCTCACAGCATTTCTTAAGAGAAGGTGATTTTATTCTCCTTTTTACCAGCAAGAAAATTAAAACTAATAGAGATCATATAACTTCCCCCAAAGCAAGCAGTAAGTAACTAAGATTTTAACTGTATTTTTTTTTCCATTCCAAACTGCAACAATTTCATCATTGACTCTTAAAATATTTATGCTCTGCAGGTTGGTTTGTTAAGGGGAAGGTTTTGTGAATAGTATAAGTCCTGGTAAGATATCCTAAGAAGAAAATACACAAAAGAGGATCAATCCTTTATCAAGTACCTGTATAATAGATGCGTTTAATCTGTAATTTCTTTGGGTATTTCTAAAAATTCTGTTCTTCAGATTGTTAATCCAATCTTATGATGAAAAAATTAAGGTTTAGAGAAATACAGTGACTTGCTCAATATCATAAAATGGTAGAGATGTGGCTTGAACCATAACTTTTCATGCAAAATGCCATAATCATCCCTTTGCTCCATTGTTCTCCTGCTTATAATTTATTAGAACATAAATTTAATGAAGCTGAGACTATGTATTAATTTTATATCCTGTGAAATAAAAATCTATTGCATGTTTGAATGAACAAGTTCACGTGTTTTATTATCAGAGCAGTTTAAGATAAGAACGGATGATTTCAGAAGGCATCTTAGCTGCGGTTTGCAATTTATGGTGACATTAAATTTATGCTACCCATAATCAATTGTGGATCCTATTTCAAAAAAATATCCCCAGCTCTCCAAAGTCAGATCCTTTGATCTCAAGGTGAAATGCATGTCATTTTGTAGCAATTTCCCGTATCTCCTCCTAGAGAGATGCCTATCACATAGTGGAGACATGAGGGGCCACCAAGTGCAAGTAGAAGAGAGCACAGTGTGGGAAGCTTGACCCACTGTCTTAACCTGAATTCTGAATTCTGTTCTTTGCGAATTTTATATTTCATAAACTCTGCTCTCAAATAAGAACTTTACATATAACTTTATATATGACTATCCTACAGATTTTTTAAAAGAGAACTCCCTTTATTTGCTGTTCCCTTGCTTAATTTAGCTTTGCTCAATGCTTTCTGAAGAAAACCTGGCCTCTGAGTTGGGGTAGGTGAGTAGAAGGAGGCTTCTAGGCTGTTTATGGTGTGCCTGCCCCTTCATTCCTTATTTATCGTAAACTAGTAGCTCAGACACCTATCTTTTGATCTTACTTCTGTTTTTCTTCTATTTTAAATAGTTAATCCATACAAGAAAAGAATATCCAGTGAGAAATCAATATCTTTATTTATTTTGTTCAGACATACAATCCCTCTCACCAAAGAAAACTTGCTAGAAGTTTTTGGTAACCAGTTACCAGAGATGCTCTGTGGGAATAAGGCAGGTTTCTATGATTGTCTTCAGTCCTGAGAAATGAGCAGGTCCCCGTTAAACAAACAAGAGAGGGAGGTAGCATTCTAGGCAATATAACATTGAAAATGAAGCAATATAGTTATACAGTAGTCAATTTAATGCTTTACTATCCCTTGCTCTGAGCACATCTTTTCCTTCTCTCTAGTTAGAGGGCAGTCTGCCTATTTGTATTGCCAATAACTAGATCATTTCAGTACCTATAAGAATCTTATTCCAGTGATCCCAGAAACTGATACTTCCATCAAATTCACGGATAAAAGGCTGCCATTTACATAGTTCTGCTTAAATTGAAGAGCAGTGGAAGTGCATAGGACCTCAGCACCTGCACCATCTTCTTCCATAGGAAGAAGTTTTTTGAAGTCTTTGTGGGCCATCTGGCTATTGGGAACTATACCTCTCCAGTCTCAGTGAAAGCCTTGGTTGGAGATTGTGTACTACTGAAAGAGATCCATGTCCAGATTACTCTCCTGTTTTTAGACTTACATATTCTCCCAAATACTTTCTGCAGAGCATTTGTGCTGAGAGTGGCTAAGAGAGAAAATGTGGCTGTATTTTTGGGTTGGGTCCTGCAGCTTAAGCCTCTGATGGTGGTGACAGAGGAAGCTATCCCAGGGCCTGACCCTGAGAAAGATGAGTCTGCAGAGACCTCTGATCAAAGCATTTCCTGCGTTGTGTCCTCTGAGCCAAAGCCAGCAGCCTTTTTAGTATACCCAACTATTCTCCAAAATGCTTCTCACCCTCCTGGACAAATCAGATTCCCTTCTCACTTTCTATAATGGCAGATGCATGAATAAAAGCAAGCTCAGCTAGCTTTCCAGCATGATAAACTATCTGGAGACACAAGCACCAAGGAGCTTATGCAAATGAAACCCCAAAAATACTGAAGTACAAAATGAGCTACTGTGTTATAAGAACTTAAAAGATCATCTAGGATGGTTCAAGGATGGATCGCAGAATTTAATTTCAGTATCCACAGAAATCAAACCCAAAAAATATTGGCTCAGTGTTCAGTCCTGTTAGAAAGTGTTAGCAGGGAGGTGGGGTATGAATGAGAAAGTGAGTGAGATATAGACCCTGCCCTCAGGAAACTCACAGTCTAAGGTCTAGAGTGTGGGGAAGACAGAATATGACAAAATACGGGGACAGAAAACCATCATGGTGAAAGCCCAGGTGCTGGGGTCAGAATCCTGGGTTTGAATCCTGGTTTCATCACTTAGAGCTGAGTGACACTGGGTAGAGTGAGTCTCTAAGCATCAGTGTCATCATCAGTAAAACTGAGTTTCTTGCTCTACCTATGTCAGAGGGTTATTTTGAAAATTAAATCCCATAACCTGTCTACAGCACTTATTTTAGCAGTAATCACAAGCACCTGATAGACAGCAGTTATGGAATGTCAAAAGGGAATCACAAAGCAAATAGGGAAGGTTTGACCCATGGGAGAAGTGAGAAGAGACTTCAGTGAGTAAGCAACATTTGGAAAAGAGAGGCAAGTTATCAGCTGACGGAAACTGGGGAGCAAGGCATTTAGCATATGGGCTTCCCTGGTGGCTCAAGTGTTAAAGAATCTGCCTGCAATGTAAGAGACCTGGGTTCAATCGGGATTTCCCTGGAGAAGGGAATGGCTACCCATTTCAGTATTCTTCCATGGAGAATTCCATGGATAGGGGAGCCTGCCAGGTTACAGTCCATGGGGTTGCAAAGAGTCAGACATAACCGAGGGACTAGCATTTTCCCTTTCATAGTAGTTGCCTGTTAGGCTATATAGTCTCTGAGGTGAGTGTTCATTCCTGTCACTTTCATCAACATATCCCCAGGTCCCAGCACCTAGAAAGGAACTCATTTATGAATGAAGAATGAATGAATTCATGAATGGGTAAAAAAAAGGGACACCATGAAATAAGAAGGCAAGTGAGCTAGGAAGGCTAGGGTACCATGTATAAGTATTTCTGCTGGTGAACCCCTAGCAGGTGAGGATATCAAGTTGGAGCCAGACCATGAAGAGCTTTGAGTACAGGGCAAAGAGTCCCATCTACAGGCAGTGAAATCATTGTGCTTGCATTTCTTTTCCTTTAAATTTTGAAGAAAATTTAAAGCTGAGCTGTACTGCAGAGTCAGCTGAAATGTTATGGACTCATCGTTCATTTTCCTCCCATCAGTTATGTGCAAATTAGACATTCCCTTCTGCCTATAAATTGCTTAATCTAAGTTTGTGCTGCAAAGGACACCAGTAGCTTTTGAAGTTGCACTTAAAGCTAACAGCTTGGCTGATAGATTCTGTGAGGACTGTTTTCTAGAGCAAGCAGACTCTGCAGTGACTAAACCTGAAATGGTTGTTAGATAAAAACACTGCAGGGCTTCATTGGTCCTAGGGACTCAAGTGTCAGGATTCTTTATAACCCTAGTTCTTTCAGTTCAAACATGTCATGGGCTTCTTGTGAGGTAGGTCAGTGGTAGGAAATATTATGGTCATTTCCCAGCTTTTGTTTTGTCAGCCTTCAACTTTTCATATTAATGAAGGTTTTTTTTTTTTTTTAATGGAGGCTTTTACAAGCATTTTCTAAGTACAACATATCATTTAGTTCTCAGGATGATATTGTTCTGGGGGTTTTATCATCACGACAGAGGATTCATTCAGAGCTCACTCAGGTCATCTGTCCCCAGTCTCAGGCTCTTGTTTCTCAGCCATATGGCTTCTGTGGACTGTCCGTGTTTTTGCTTACTCTCTAGAATTCTTCTAGAGAATGATGCTTCATCTCTAAGCAAGAAAACAGATTTTCTGCTTTTATGGCGTCTCCCTGATAGATGCTTTATATGACTGCTGCTGCTGCTGCTAAGTCACTTCAGTTGTGTCTGACTCTGTGTGACCCCATAGACGGCAGCCCACCAGGCTGCCCCGTCCCAGGGATTCTCCAGGCAAGAACACTGGAGTGGGCTGCCATTTCCTTCCCCAATGCATGAAAGTTAAAAGTGAAAGTGAAGTTGCTCAGTCGTGTCTGACCCTCAACGACCCCATAGACTGCAGGCTCCTCTGTCCATGGGATTTTCCAGGCAAGAGTACTGAGTAGTCTTACTTTAAGCTCTTTCTATTTTGAAATTTAGTTTTTATTTAACTTAATCAGAAAAGTACCAGAGAAAATAATTCAGTAATAAATTTGATTCCCATTTATAATGCCTTTTGATCTGATAATAGTGGCAGGCCCAGCTAAAATTTACAAGATTCTAATAGAGACCTCAAAAGATATTTATGTAGACTTGTGGAAAGTTTAGGAGAAAGAAAGTAAATGTATGCCCAATACCTCATTAACAAGTATGTTCCCACTTGAAGCTGAAAGAGGGACTGTAAGGTAGAAAATACCCATGCTTGGAAGTCAAATGTACTTGGGGGCACTGGTTCAGGCAGTCTCAAGCTCTCAAAACTGGATCTTGACCTTGAGCTCAGATGCTGAACCTTGGTTTTCTCATTTGTAAAATGGGTTTAATCATAGTATATGGGTTTCCCAGGTGGTTATAGTGGTAAAGAACCCTCCAGCCAATGCAGGAGACTTAAGAGACACACAAGTTCGGCCCCTAGGTCAGAAAGATCCCCTGGAGGAAGGCATGGCCACCCATTCCAATATCCTTGCCTGGAGAATCCCATAGATAGAGGAGCCTGCTGGGCTACAGTCCAAAGGTTTGCAGAGTTGGATATGACTGAAGTGACCTAGCACACATATGATATTCACTTATTTTAACTCATTCATGAATCCACAGATATTTATTAATTACTTATTATGAGACAGGCATTGTGCTAGCTGCTGGGGATAGGTCCATGGATAAAAATAAAATAAGAAACGATCAATATTTTTATGGACTTAGAGTCCACTGGAGAAGACAGAAATTGCACAGATAATTGTACAATCATGTAATTAAAATTGTGATAAAGTTTATGGAGAAATGCTGCAAGGTATGTTGAGAGTATTTTAGTACTGTTTGGGGGATCCAAAAGCCCTTAAGTTGAGACAAAAATGATGACTAGGACGAATTGCCTTATAGGATTGTTGTGTGAACCATGGATTATGTTTATTGAAGTGTCCAGCACAGCACCTCGGACATAATAGTCGTCAGTTGTCATAATGAGAATGATAATATTGGCCTAGGTGACTGCTCATTTCAGGTATTTTGAGACACCAAGGAGAGGTTCCTCACCATCCCTCTTTTTCCTTCCCCCGCTCTCTTTTCTAGGGCACACAACCTCATTTCCCAGGATTCAGTGGCAACTACTCAGAGATTTATTCTAAATTACCCTGTTATTTTATGTTACGAATTGATGTGAAATCAGTCCTGAGAGTTACTCAGAGGCATGAGCTGTTACAGTCCATGCTAGGTTACTAATAACTGATATACCATCCCATCCCCAAAGCAGCTTTTATTAAGTGGAGAAAACTTAAGAATGCTCTGTGAGAATGGAGGAGAGTCCTCGGAATGTGAGTGTGTGGGGAGAGAGAATGTCAAATAGAGACTCTTATACTCAAATAGGGGCTCTTATACTCAAGTTAATAGAGAAAGGTCAGGAGGTTTGAAGACAGGCTGGCTGCCTGAGAAACTCTAGCCCGGAAGCCTGCAGAATGTCTGTTTCCCAAAGGCAAACATGTTTCCTGTCATGTTCACAGCCTACAAAACCTTTAAATTAATTATAATGATGGTGAGTCCTCATGGGGTTTCTGACCACGCTCTTCCACCATCCAATCTTCTTTCATCATCTCCCCAGGTCTGGGGAGGGCTGACTGTGCTGACTGCGCCAGTAAGCAGGGATTGTTTCTGGACTGCTGGGGACGTCTACGGCCTTCAAGAGACTGAGGCAAAAGTATTAATACCCATCTTTACATCTCTTATCTATGTAGACTTTTTTTGAGCACCTGTTAATTCTTGGCCCAGAGTTAGAAGTTGTGGACAAAGAATAAATCAAAAATAGTTTCTATCCTCAAGGAGCGTTTTTGATGAAACAGAGTAACAGGAGCTGTGAGAGCACAGATAAAGGAATGATTGGCATGGGTGCAAAGGAATGAAAGGCCTCGGATCCGGGGACATATTTGGAAAGGGATGAAATGACATCTGCCTACTGGAGATGGGCGTGATGGGCATTCTAGGCAGTGAACTGCCTGTGAATACCCAGAGCAGAATGAAAAAGCATAGCATGCTTACCAGATGATGTGGTCCGAATATATTTAAGAATCAGTGGTTTAAATAAACAGGTTCTATTTTGAGGTTTTTTGAGTGATACAGATGGTGTGGGGAGGGAGGGAGGGAGGCAGAAGATGAGGCCAGGAGGAAAAGAAGCAGAAAGGAAGGCAGGAAGGTGAGGAAGAGGGCAGAAAGTTGCTGAGTCATAATCACTCTCTCCGGTATTAAGTAGATGAGGGCGACACTATATTAGTACCTTTGACTCATGAGTTCACAGGGTAGAGCAAAAGATACTTGAATTCTTGTTAGCTTCATGCACTTGACCCAGTTGTCAACCTCATTTCCCTTGTCACCATGTATGAGCTGGCCTGGCATCATGTTTGTATTGCCTAGGATTCTTTCCCTGCCCTCCTTATTCTAAAAAACAATGACTTTAGAACTTGATAACCTAAGATTTTTAACCCCAGTCCTTCCATTTGTTTTCTGCATGATCTTGAACAAGTTTCTTAACCTCATTAAGTCTCAGCTTCTTATGTAACATAGAGAGACATGGTGCCTCTCTTGTATTATTGTTGAAGGATCAGGTATAATTTCATATAAATATCTGGTATGGTCTTGGATTTATGGGCAGTGCTCAGTGAACTGATGTTGTTATTATTATTTCTGTCATTTTTATTTTCAATAGCAATGCTTTTCATATTATTTCACTTTTATGTTTCTATACTAGATTGTAAAATCTGTGGAGAAATGTGTTGGACCTCATTCTTCCCTAGGCACCAGCATGATCCTGGTGCTTAAAAAATACTTGGTAACTGACTGATAGAAAATTCTGTGATGATTAAAATTGTGGCGTTGGGAGACTAAATTCCTATTCATGTGTCTAGTGTTAATTTTATCTAATGTTTATGTGCTATATAGAACTTACTATAACTTCACAAAATGGAAAGATAGAGTTCAGTAATAAAAGGGACAGATAATCCCTGGATGTTTCAGAAAGGGTCCTTAATCCTATAAATATTGCCAGAAAATGGAGGGTGGGTTACATGTATATGGAGGGATAAGATATGGGGAAATCCTCTGGGTTATTCTGTTTAGTGTCTCTTGCATATAGTTATTTGTCTTGACAAAGACCTCCTTCTCATTAACAGAGCTTTGCATTAATGTTGTCTGGGTAGTAGACACTTGGAAAGATTCTCAAAAGTGGTGAATAGAAATCATGTGGGGAACCTAGCAGATTGCAGAGTTCCGACTTCAGAGATCCTGGTTCAGAACTCCAATGCTGTTTTGTTCAGGACTGAATCCAGATACTGAGGTCCTACCTAGGCCACCACCCCATGCTGGGCTCTGCCCTGCCCAAGGCTGAGACATGGAAGTGCTATGCTCAGACAAGAGTCATTTCAGCTAATATTGTCACCTAATGATGCAGCCTTCTGAGCTAACAGATAATGGTCCTTTCATCAGCCCTGCAAACAGCCATGGTTCAGGAATTTGCTGATTACTGTTCCCTGGTGACTAATTACCCACATGTATAGCATATATGGTCTTGCCTAGTGGCTCAGTCAGTAAAGAATCTGCCTGCAATGCAGGAGACCTGGATTCAACCCCTGAGTTGGGATGATCCCTTGGAGAAGGGAATGGCAAACCCACTCCAGTATTCTTGCCTGTAGAATTCCATGGACAGAGGAGCCTGGTGGGTTATAGCCCACAGCATGACAAAGAAGTGGACACAACTGAGAAACTAACACTTTCATTTTCTCACATTGTATATATACACTTGGACACATAGTTTTTAAGTCAGTTTAAATCCCAGGTCCACAGCCACTTGTCCGAGTGGCTGGACAAGAAATACTTATGTGCTACTACCACCCCTACCACTACCTGTACCGCTAAAGGTTGCCACCACTAATAATTACAGCTGCAGAAGCTGCTCTTGTCTGCTGATGTCTGCCAGGTCCCCAGAGCCTTTTGGAGGCTTTAAAGCATCCCTTGGAGGTGTATTAGTCCCTTACTGTGATACAGAATCCTTGGCTCAGAGAGATTAAGTATTAGGCTCAAGGTCACAGTGTTGGCAGGCAGGAGAGCTATGATCTAAGTCCAAACATGTCTGAGTCCAAACCCCCTCCTACTTCCCCTAAAATTAAGGGAAGGAAATCAGGTCTTTTCATTATTTGTACCAGATCAGTATTAAATATAACATTTTATATCTCTGGATGAGAGACAAACCACTTTACCAAGTTAAGAATTTAGACTAAATTTTCAAATTGATTATCTTAGATTCTTCTTGTCCTTTCAGTGCAGAGATTTGACGTGAGATGGGATGAATCAAGGGTGGGCTGTGCTGTGCGAGGGACATAAACATCCTCAGGCATAGCCTTGGCTAAGGTCTCCAGATGCAGATGTTTGAATACAGGAGATGAAATACAACCTTCTGAAGCCCTTGTCTCTCCGTTAATCATTAAACCAAAGAAGTACTGTTTGCTGTATTTCTAGAGGCCTTGGAACAGCATCACCAGCAACTTCTCTACAAAGGATCGCTTCAGAGTCCAGGGAGAACCAGAGGACTGAAGCTGCTCAATTACAGGAACCATTTCTACTGCATTGCAGAGTCCAACGAACCAGCGTGTGGAAAACAGCAGGCAGAGTGTGAGCCAGGGCTCTGCTTGCAGAGCGGTGAAGTGCAGCTGCAGGTTCAGACACACAGAGATGGCGTAAGCACAGAAATAATATGGAGAGAACATTTGCATTTTTCTTAAAAGATGAGCAGAGAACAACCCTTGTCAGAAAGGGGTTGAGATGAAAGCTTCCTGATAGTGGAAAACAAGCTGACAAGCATAATTTCCTGTATTGAGGAAATCAGGACCTGAATGTGCACAGAGGATTGACCTTCTCAAGAAAATAGATCTAGAAGTCACTCAGAAATGGGTGCTGAATAAAATAAGATGCAAGGGAGGTGGGCACATGTGCAGTGAGATTTAGGGATGCTGAGGGCCAGGCTTCTGGAACTACTCACAGTCAGGGTTATTTCTTAAGTTGAAGATTTAGTGTTTACAGGCTATTCCTGTAAACTATTCTTGTTGCTAAGTCATTGTGATTCCATGGACTGTAGCCTGCCAGGCTTCTCTATCTATGGGATTCTCCAGGCAAGAATATTGGAATGTGTTGCCATTTCCTTCTTCAGGGAATCTTCCTGACCCAGGGATTGAACCCACGTCTCCTGCACTGCAGACAGCCTCCTTCACTGCATGTGATTCTTTACCAACTGAGCCTCCAGGGAAGCCCAGAAAAAATTCCTATTATTGGGAGGCTATTCCAGTTGGGAGACCAGTCCAGTGAAAGGGTTATTCCAGTTAAAAGCCTATTCAGGAGACTCTTCCAGTTGGGAAGATAGTGCATTTGGGAGGCTATTCCAGTTGAGAAATGATGGTGGTTATATGAGAAGAGTCATGACAGAAGTAAATGCATCAGGTATATAGATCCAGAGTAGGCCTGGTAAGACTGACTAACGAATTAGACCAGGGCCAGGGGAGGAGGGTGGGTGTGGGGGGCTGGAGAGGAATGAAAGGAAAACTGAAGGATTCCTCCCTGCCCAAACTTTTATGTGATATAGGAACATGTGTAACTTTATAAGTCAAATTTTCTATTTTTGGACAGCTAATTTGTAGGCATAATCTCCATATATTTAGCGTAAACCTGTTTCCCTGGAACTTCTCCACTGATCAGAGACCTAGCTTTTGGCATAGACTCCAAGTCTACTGCCTTTTCCTTCCAACAACCCCAAGTATTTAAAGGCGGGGATTATAAACCCCCTTTCCCTGCACACTTACCGGGAGAACACTCTCGTCCAAGAGAAACATGCTTTGTGTTCATGTGATCATTTTATACTTGGCATGGCTTGACTTTGCTTCTAAAACAAACTTGTGATGTGAATTGGAATTTCTCTGTGGTTCATCCTTCCCACCGTCTGGATGAAGCTAGACGTGGGATTAGTGAGGTCTGGAGTCCTTAGTTGCTGTTTTATGAATGTGCTGCACATTGGAATCACTGAAGAAATTTTAAAAGTGCCACCCATGGAGAGTCTGATTTAGTTGGTATGGGTCCAGTCCAGATAACCTAGAGTTTCAGAAGCTCCCCAGTTGATTCAAATGTGCAGTATAATTTGAGAACTGCTCCTATTTTGAACTTTGTTGTTCTAAGTGAAGTCCTTAGACCGATAGCACTAGCATCTCCTGGAGCTTGTTCAAAAGGATCTTAACCCTCACCCACCTCCATCCCACCGAATCAAAATTTTCATTTTAGCATCATCCTCAGGTGATGTCTTTGTGCACTAAAGTTTGGAAGCATTTGTTTAAGTCAATGGGCCTAAAACTTGGGTGTGCTTTGGAATCATATCGGGAACTTAAAAAATACTGCTTCCCAGTTCTGTACTGAGAGATCTGGAGGTAATTGCTCTGGAGTAGGTGCCTGAGTTGGAGAAGGCAATGGCACCCCACTCCCGTACTCTTGCCTGGAAAATCCTATGGACAGAGGAGCCTGGTGGGCTGCGGTCCATGGGGTCACTAAGAGTCGGACACAACTGAACGACTTCACTTTCACTTTTCACTTTCATGCATTGGAGAAGGAAATGGCAGCCCACTCCAGTGTTCTTGCCTGGAGAATCCCAGGGACAGAGGAGCCTGGTTGGATGCCATCTATGGGGTCGCACAGAGTCGGACATGACTGAAACAACTTAATAGCAGCAGCAGGTGCCTGAGTATCAAGATTTAAGAAAACCCTCGAGATTATTTAAATGTTCAGTCCAGTGAGAATCATTGCTTTAGATCTTACTGTGACAGTAATTTAGCTAGTGGCCTTGAGCAAGTTGGGTTTCCCTGGTGGCTCAGACGGTTAAGAATCTGCATTGCTGCAGACCTGGGTTTGATCTCTGGGTCGGGAAGTTCCCCTGGAGAAGGAAATGGCAACCCACTCCAGTATTCTTGCTTGGGAAATCCCATGGACAGAGGAGCCTTGCAGGCTACAGTTCATGTGATTGCAAGAGTCAGACACAACTGAGCGACTAACACTTTCTTTCTATTGAGCATTTAGAGAATACTGTCCAGCAAGGGCAGTTTTATACCTACATAATTAGGAGTTTATTCGGCAGAGAGATTCCAACATTGAAAAGTAGGCTGATGAGGAAAGATGAAATCTGAGAAAGATCAGAAAAATGAAGATTGGAGATCGGTTATAGAGTTTCAGTTCTCAGCAAGGTAATGAAGTAGAAAACGTTGAACAGCTCTTTTCCTTTGCCACAGGAGGCACAGCCAAGACTGCAGTATGAGCCTTGTAGTCATGGTGCCTGGGATTATGTCCTGATCATTACTGAGCCAGGCACTCATGTGCTGCCATTCTTAGAGTAGCTTATGTCAGGCATGGCAGGTGTGAGAAGGACTCTTCATATAACAATGAGGTTCTCCAAGGAATATAGGCTTGGTGGATCAGGTCCTGGAAACGATGGTAGCTCAAGGATATGGCAGAAGAAATGTAGTCTTAGGAATGTTGAATCTGTCCTCTGAGGGTCCTGTGAAACATCACCTATTGTTTGACATCTATATGGTGGGGGTGGGCTTCCTCTGTGGCTCAGCTGGTAAAGAATCTGCCTGCAATGCTGGAGACCTGGGTTCAATCCCTGGGTTGGGAAGATCCCCTGGAGAAGGGAAAGGCTACCCACTTCAGTATTCTGGCCTGGAGAAGTCCATGGACTGTATAGTCCATGGGGTGGCAAAGAGTCGGACACGACTGAGTGATTTTCCCTTCACTCATGGTCAGGACACAGAAGGTTTTCTTGGACTCACTTGAAGATCTGGGCAAAGAATAGGCTTCCCCTGCTGAGTTATAAAAGAACAATATACATCTGTATAGACCTTTACTTACCAAGTCCAATGTTTCCTTTCCTCTGCTCATATATGCTGTGAATGTTGTATTCTTATCTTTCATGTACAAGAAAATCAAGACAGGAGGTGATGTGCTATGAACAGAGTACTAAGTGGTGGATCTGAAACCGGAACCCCAGTCTCCCAACATGGATTCCAAGATACTTCTGAATACAAAGAAATGGACCTTATATTATCGCTGAAATAATTTATGTGTCAGCATCTTAGGACTTTTAAAAAGAAGTGCCCTGGAGCAGAAGGACGTGGCCCCCAAATTCCAAAATGATCTTGGTTCTGCCCTATTTGCTGATAAATCTGTAGGATTGCTGAGTGGTGAGACTAGGTCCTGAGTGACCACAGGTATGATGAAAAAAATGACTTAAAATCACATAGCATGGATACAAATCTTAGCCTGGCAATTACTAGGAGATGGCCTCAGGAAGATTGTTTAATTTTCTTAAAACAATATTTTCAGTTCTAAAAGGCAGAGGGTAATTCTTATCTTACAGGGTTATTGTGATGATGAAATAGGATCATGTTAAAAATGTCTTTTATAGAATTTGGCACCAAGATGATGTTTAATAGGTGGTAGATATTGGTGGTGTTTTTGTTATTGTCACTGTTGCATTATGAGGAGAGTTCCAAGAAAATGCAAGATCAATGACTAATTTAATCAAAATTTCTTTTTCACAAGCACATCCTAGCAGAGACATGATTTCCTGACTGGAAAGGGCCCAAATTACAATTGTCAGAGTCATTCATTACACAAAGGTCATCCCACAACCAGTTGTGAAATTCCCTTGAATCATCAAGTTTCAAACTGGCTCTGCCATATAAAGAAATGGCTTTAACAGGATTATCAGATGAGTCCCAAACATCATTCTATTTCACCGTGTGCTTTGAGAATGAACATTTAATAATAAAATTCTGTCCTTAAATCAGTTTTTCCTTTATGCCAAGCAAGTGGTAGTTTCCTTGTATGGCAGCGGTCAGCTTTTACCTGAGTGTTGCTTTTCTTCCTAAATTTCGGAGTATGCACTCAGCAATTATGTTATATGTGCCTGCCCGCTTAGTTGCTTTAGTCATGTCTGACTCTTTGAAACCCTATGGACTGTTGCTCACCAAGCCCCCATGATCATGGGATTCTTCAGGCAAGGATACTGGAGTGGGTTGACCTTTCCTTCTCTGGGGGATCTTCCTGATTCAGGGATCAAACCCACATCCCTTAAGTCTACTGCACTGACAGGTGGGTTATTTACCACTAGTGCGAACTGGGAGGCCCTATATTTGCCTAATCCTTGCCTTTTGTTAGATAAAAATGGAGTAAATATACATCTATATTAAGGATATTTACTTAAAGATCCATCCTCACTTTTTTTTTTACAGATGGAGAAACAGCTAGGCATACTGTCTGAGATCATGTAGCAGGAGTCAAGCCCAGGTCTGTCTGATTCCAAGGCCCACTGTATTCCTCCTCTACTGCCTTACAGACAGAAATAAGGCTTAGAGACAAGAAAACAGACTTCTAGTCAGGGAAGGTTTAATGAAATAAGTTCTGCCAAAGAATCACTTATAAATAGCTCAAATAGGCAGTAATTATGCCCAGGGAGAATGGAGAAGTGCACACAGGGGAAATATATTTCTATATTATAAGTCAACTCTTTCTCTTAAGTTTATCATTAATTCATTCATTTATTCATGCTATCATCTGTATAGTTATTGAATACCTACTTTGTGCTGGACACTGTGTTCTGTGCTCAAGAAGTCAGATATGTAAATGCAGTTGTACTCAGCTCGTGAAGCCTTCCTTGATTCCTAAGATGGAAATAATTTCTTCATCCTCTGAAGCATCACACCACTTTTACCCAACTTCTGTGGTACCGAGTGCTCTTGGCAATGGCATACTGGAAAGAACAGAGCCTCCAACCACACCTCTATGTCTTCTGCCTCCAGGATGTCTTTCCTGGTGACGTCCCCCACTGCAGCCCACATTTACTTCACTTTGCCCTGAAGTCCTGCAGTGGTGATATCTGACCCTTTCCTAAAACCCAGACTTAGAGGATATGGGCTGTCTTAGGGGGGGATGAGGAAAAAATGGAAGAAGACAGATCAGGATGGGACCTTTTACATCAGTGCAGTGGGAAGAGCCCTCTGAAAAGCTCACTCATATGTCGCAAAAGAAAGGAACCAAAGCTCATGGATGGCTGTAGAGATAGCAAAAGAAGCAGTGCCAAACAAAAAAGAATGGACTTTAATCTGTCCAGTCAAGTAAGAGAAATATACCTGCCTGCATCCTGTCCTTCCTCACCATGTGCAACATCTGAGAAACCATCGTCTAGAAGAAGGAGGAGTGAAAGGATGTTTGTAAGCTGGTCTGACCCCCCACTACCCCACCCCCTCCATCTACCATGCTTTGAGCCCTTGTTCTATCCTGTGCTGAGGAAGGAGAAAGGAAGAGCTTTGGTCAGGATTGGGATTATCATTTAAAAGGAATTTTGTACCAGAATAAGACTCCTCTAATGGTTTCTCCAGTGATCATGTATGGATATGAGAGTTAGATTGTGAAGAAAGCTGAGCGCTGAAGAATTGATGCTTTTGAACTGTGGTGCTGGAGAAGACTCTTGAGAGTCCCTTGGACTGCAAGGAGATCCAATCAGTCCATCCTAAAGGAGATCAGTCCTGGGTGTTCATTGGAAGGACTGATACTAAAGCTGAAACTCCAATAATTTGGCCACCTCATGAGAAGAGTTGACTCATTAGAAAAGACTCTGATGCTGGGAGGGATTGGGGGCAGGAGGACAAGGGGACGACAGAGGATGAGATGGCTGGATGGCATCACGGACTCGATGGACATGAGTTTGAGTGAACTCCGGGAGTTGATGATGGACACGGAGGCCTGGTGTTCTGCAGTTCATGGGGTGACAAAGAGTCAGACATGACTGAGCAACTGAACTGAACTGAATAATGTCAAAAGACCTAGAAGTCAAGAAATCAGACCAAGATCTCATTAAGGGAGACATTCCCCATCAGGAATCCCCACAGCACAGCTAGAAAGTAGTTTTTGGGGAAAAAAATCATTTTTGTAATCAATGGAGCCTCCTAGGTGGTGCTAGTGATAAAGAACCTGCCTGCCAATGCAGAGGCCTGAGACAAGGGTTCAGTTCCTGGGTTGGGGAGAGCCCCTAGAGGAAGGCATGGCAATCAATCCACTCCAGTATTCTTGCTTGGAGAATCCCATGGACAGAGGAGCCTGGCGGACTACAGTCCACAGGGTCGAAGAGTCAGACACAACCAAAGTGACTTAGCACACAGGCATAACCAATGGGACACATCAGTAAATATCAACATTACTTTTCAAAAGTAGCATAAAAGTTAAATTGAAACTTTGAGAAAAGTGACACTGAATGATGATTCACTTAGCTTGGATTCTCAGCAAATTTTATATGGGACAAGTTTGGTTAAGAGGAGTTGTCTTGTTTCTAACACCTGAAGTATTAAAATAGCAAATAAACAACGGAAGAGGAAATTTGAGCTGAGAAGGTTCTGGGGCCATAGATGAATGGTTCATTACATCTACCATTTCAAAAAAAAAAATCACAATTTGCAGTCAATTTACCACCACAGAGAAAAACATTAGAGAAATGCTTAATGTTTCAGGCTTAACTGGAGCCAAAATTCAATTTCCCATTAATAATAATTTTACTCTCTGCCGTCAGCTTGGAGCAATTTGTTGCCACTCTTTCTCAGTCTCTCTTTGCAGATTCTGCTGAGTCTGGCTAGAATTGTTAAGAGATTGAGATTCTTAATTAAAAGTACCAGGAACCATAAAATCTTCAGGGCAGCATTTGTGTAGATAGTGAATATGCATTGTTCAAAATGGATAAGGCAAGGTTTTACTTCTAGAGAAGCAGGGAATTTGTTTTTAAAACCCACAGGCAGGGTCAAGAGGACGTCTGTGTTATGGTCAGTAAATCCAGGTATTCTAGCCTACTCACCTCAAACTTCTTCAGGGTTTGCAGAGGGGGGTGGGGTGGATCTCCTTCCTACAGGAATATTCTGCAACTCCTCTAGGTGATGGGAGGACTGGAAGGAGGAATAGAGAGAGAGTGCAAAGGGAACGACCAAAGCCCCTATTCTAGGAGATGAATGTCCTGGATCCTCAAAGCACAGAGGAAACAGAGGAAGTCATTAAACAGGATATAAAGCAAGGGATCACAAGCTTAAGTAGGAGGCAAATAGGTGTGTGTCTGAGGGGTTCTTGTTATTGCAGCTAACTGCTCTTGTGGCAACCAATGATGCTTATTTCAGGCTAAATGCACACACACAGAGAGACACAATTACATACACAGTTGTGCACCTAGCACATGCGCACACACACACACACACACACACACACAGATGCGAAGCTGTCATAAACAACAGGCATACATCCTCTTTTTTCATCATTTTAGTAAGAGATGGCCTTTTTAGTCAGGAAAATAGTCCAAATAATCATTCCAAAGAACCAAGTAGGTAAGAGAACTAGAGATGTATGATCTTTTGTGGTTTTTATTATTTGGTGATTGTTTATATTACTTGGTGATTCTTTGTTTTTAACTCCCTTTTCTCTCTCATGTCTGCTGTGATGCCAAATAATGTTGTGAGGTTAAGGGTCAGTAGCAACCTTTGTTTGCATTAAGAGCTGACTTCTCTAGATCTTCCTTGATTTTAGTGACTGGATGAGCAACTGCTATCACATGCCTGGGCCGACTGCTAAGTGAGGCAGCCTTACAAGTCTATGGAACCTGTAAAAATAGAGTGGCCAAGCCTGGAAGTGTAGATTTCTCTGTCACCTGACACCATAGCTCTTTCCTCTGAGTTTTCTTTCCTGGGTGCCTGATGGAGACCAGGAACTAGATCTCTGATGATTACCAAGCAAGTCAAAAGAAGAAGAGTATCAGCCCAAACCCTTACCTTCTTCTAAGGTTTCCAGCTTTATGTTCACTGATGTGCACAGTAGACCTTTAGTAAAATGTGCCTTTGGGTAAATATTATATTCCTCCTCTTGTTTAAAAGAGAGACCTTTAGATTTCAGTTGTACTTTCAGAAAACTCATAAATAAGGAAGATGGACTTACAAAGGAAGAAACAACTTTATTTAAATATGAAGAAAAAAGTAACAAGTCCAGTAAGATTTAGGTAGATGATGGAAAAGGAGGTCCATGGTGTAGAGACAAATCTAGGGGTCCAGAATGGTACAGGTATTTGGACACATTGTGCAAGCATGTTAAGTCACTTCAGTCATGTCCAACTCTTTATGACCCCATGGACTGGAGCCCACCACACTCCTCTATCCATGGAGTTTTCCAGGCAAGAATACTGGAGTGGGTTGCCATTTCCTTCTGCAGGGGATCTTCCTGACCCAGGGATTGAACCTGAGTCTCTTATGTTTCCTGGATCAGCAAGTGGGTTCTTTACCACTAGTGCCACCTGGTTGAACATATCAGTCTGGGTTAAATTGCCAAGGACAGAATAGATGGCACCTTGATGAGCTGTGAGGGCCTCAAGAGACAGAAATGCAAAAAATAGGCATAGTGCCCAGCGTACAGTCAGCCTTCAAAGCCAGCAGCAGTCTCTGCGACGTGCAGGGTTCTGGACCCTGGAATGATCCTTCCTTCTGAGTTCTCCTGGCTTTCTGTCAACAGCTTTATACCTGTCACCCTTGCCTTCTGGCCTTTTACTCCTGGAGGAATACCCTGTATCTCAGGTTGATCCAGCACCCCTCTTGCTCTTACAACTCAGTTCCCCATGGTCCTGCATTCCTCCTTTCCATTTAGGAAAAATATAGTTCAAGGAAAAGAATGTTGCCAGTCTGGGAATTTCCAGGCATGCCCAAGACTTATCTAACGAAGTCCCACCAGGAGATGATGTCCACTTTTGGCTCATTTCCCTGAGCTGTTTATATTTCCTGGGAAATTAGGACTGCTAGAGAGTTGATCTCAACAGTCTTTGAAGAGAGCAGGTATGTATACATACCTGGCTCTCTATCTGGCAAGCTTTGAAGTTCTTGCTATTCCTAAAAGAGTCCTAAAACTGTCTACTTTATCTTCTCTGAAGACCTCATTTTTTTTTTTTTGCAGATTGATTCCATTTAATTAAACTTATTGGAGATAGCTAGTTTTATGTCCATTTTAATGAGACCAGTGTTAATCTAGGAACTGAAGACTGGTTTGGATTTATGGTTGTTTAGGTGCAGAGTTTTCTAAGTAAAAATTGAGAAAAAAAATTCTAGAGTTTAGTACATGAAAATAGTTTCTTTTAGAGAGTTTTTGGACTTATATTAAAAAGCAGAGACATTATTTTGCCAACAAAGGTCCATTTAGTCAAAGCTATGGTTCCTCCAGTAGTCATGTATGGATGTGAGAATTGGACTATAAGGAAAGCTGAGTGCTGAAGAGTTGATGCTTTTGAACTGTGGTGTTGGAGAAAACTCTTGAGAGCCCCTTGGACTGCAAGGAGATCCAACCAGTCCATCCTAAAGGAAATCAGTCCTGAATATTCACTGGAAGGACTGATGCTGAAGCTCCAATACTTTGGCCACCTGAAGCAAAGAACTGACTCATTAGAAAAGACCCTGATGCTGGGAAAGATTGAAAGCAGGAGGAGAAGAGGATGATAGAGAATGAGATGGTTGGATGGCATCACCAACTCGATGGACTTGAGTTTGAAAAAGCTCTGGGAGTTGGTGATGGACAGGGAAGCCCCCATGGGGTCGCAAAGAGTCAGATACGATAAGTGACTGAACTGGACTGATTTCTGGAAAATCCCAATTCCTCGGTTAATTTTAGCTAACTAGAGTATTCCAAGTAGGTGGTCACATTTTTACTCTAGAGTGGCAGATTTTACTTTCTCAATCTCATTGTTGAACCTTCATCCTTAAACTGACATTCTTGAAATGTCATGGTCTTGGATCCTGTTTCTCCTCTCCAGTGCTTTTGTGCTTTAATATGAAATGTTCTGGTACTGTAAGGGTGTGGCAGAAAGAGCACTGAACTTGAGCCCAGGATAACTGAGTCTCTGTCTTTCTCTGCCAGCAACTAACATTCCACTAGTTAAAGGTTTCACCTCCAGATGTCATATTGGAAAGGAACAATGGTAGAAAGATCAGAAAGTGATCAAATCAATTCAGGTCTGCAGGTAGAGCATATTTATCCCAGCTTTCCTCTTGCTTAAGTATTTGGAATGTCTATATAAATTCTTTCAATGTGAAGAGAGAGCATTTTTCTTGAATGATCATGTCCCTAATCATGAGTTTAGTTATATTTTGTGTGTTCTGATAGATGTAGGAAAGTATCAGTTTTCATTTATTTACCCTCAGTGGGCTTCCCTGGTGGTTCAGGTGGTGAAGAATCTGCATGCAATGCAGGAGATCCAGGTTCGATCCCTGGGTTGAGAAGATCTGGAGAAGGGAGTGGCTACACACTCTAATATTTTTGCCTGGGGAGTCCCATGGGCAGAGGAGCCTGGCTGGCTACAGTCCATGGGGTGGAAAGAGTCAGACACATCTGAGTGACAAACATTTTCTTATGACTCATGTGATCTGCAAATATTTCACTCATTTGGGCTTTGGTCTCTTTACCTGCAAATTGCAAGACATAACTTACTGAATTCTCAATTTCATTTTGCCCAGCTGTATTATCCTGTGATCCTTGATTCTTTGAAAGCTCCTGTGACTCTCCACTGGTATTCTTGTTCTCATCCAAATGCCTGTTTATTCAGTAAATACCACGGAACACCTGTGATGCACAAGACCTGCACTAGATTCTAGGAAATGGCTGTGAACAAGCCACAAGCTTCCTACCCATCAGTTCAGTTCAGTCGCTCAGTTGTGTCTGACTCTTTGCGACCCCATGAACCGCAGGACATCAGGCCTCCCTGTCCCTCACCAACTCCTGGAGTCCACCCAAATCCATGTCCATTGAGTCGGTGATGCCATCTAACCATCTTATCCTCTGTTGTCCCCTTCTCCTCCTGCCCTCAATCTTTCCCAGCACCAGAGTCTTTTCAAATGAATCATCTCTTCACATCAGGTGGCCAAAGTATTGGAGTTTCAGCTTCAACATCAGTCCTTTGAGTGAACACCCAGGACTGATCTCTTTTAGGATGGACTGGTTGGATTTCTTTGCAGTCCAAAGGACTCTCAAGAGTCTTCTCCAACACCACAGTTCAAAAGCATCAATTCTTCTGTGCTCAGCTTTCTTTATAGTCCAACTCTCACATCCATACATGACCACTGGAAAAACCATAGCCTTGACTAGACGGACCTTTGTTGACAAAGTAATGTCTCTGCTTTTTAATATGCTATCTAGGTTGGTCATAACTTTCCTTCCAAGGATTAAGTGTCTTTTAATTTCATGGCTGCAGTCACCATCTGCAGTGATTTTGGAGCCCAGAAAAATAAAATTAGCCACTGTTTCCATTGTTTCCCTATCTATTTGCCATGAAGTGATGGGACAGGATGCCATGATCTTCGTTTTCTGAATGTTGATCTTTAAGCCAACTTTTTCACTCTCCTCTTTCACTTTCATCAAGAGGCTCTTTAGTTCTTTACTTTCTGCCATAAGGGTGGTGTCATCTGCATATCTGAGGTTATTGATATTTCTCCCAGCAATCTTGATTCCAGCTTGTGCTTCTTCCAGACCAGCGTTTCTCGTGATGTACACTGCATATAAATTAAATAAGCAGGGTGACAATATACAGCCTTGACATACTCCTTTTCCTATTTGCAACCAGCCTGTTGTTCCATGTCCAGTTCTAACTGTTGCTTCCTGATCTGCATACAGATTTCTCAAGTGGCAGGTCAGGTGGTCTGGTATTCCCATCTCTTTCAGAATTTTCCAGTTTATTGTGATCCACACAGTCAAAGGCTTTGGCATAGTCAATAAAGCAGAAATAGATGTTTTTCTGGAATTCTCTTGCTTTTACAATGATCCAGTGAATGTTCGCAATTTGATCTCTGGTTCCTCTGCCTTTTCTAAAACCAGCTTGAACATCTGGAACTTCATGGTTCACGTATTGTTGAAACCTGGCTTGGAGAATTGTAAGCATCACTTTACTAGCATGTGAAATGAGTGCAATCGTGCAGTAGTTTGAGCATTCGTTGGCATTGCCTTTCTTTGGGATTGAAATGAAAACTGACCTTTTCCAGTCCTGTGACCACTGCTGAGTTTTCCAGATTTGCTGGCATATTGAATGCAGCACTGTCACAGCATCATCTTTTAGGATTTGAAATAGTTCAATTGGAATTCCATCACCTCCACTAGCTTTGTTCATAGTGATGCTTCCTAAGGCCCACTTGACTTCACATTCCAGGATGTGACTCCTACCCATAAAGGTTATCATTTAATTTTTTTCCCCTTTTCCTGTTTTCCCCTGAGAACCTCCAGTATTCATTAAAAGATATACAGATGAATATAAATAAAAAGCATAAGGAACAAATAAAAATATTTTGAATAAGTGACTATAATCCGGCAAAGGATGGGTTGAGAAGCAGAGGTCGGCAAAGAGTTCAAATTGTAAGTCAAATGTATAAATTATTTAGTTTCAAGAACAGGGTGTGGAGAAAAGGGAATGCTCTTGCACTGTTGATGAGAATATAAATTGTTACAGTTACTATGGAATACAGTATGCTGCTGCTGCTGCTAAGTCGCTTCAGTCGTGTCTGACTCTGTGCGACCCCATAGATGGCAGCCCACCAGGCTCCCCCGTCCTTGGGATTCTCCAGGCAAGAACACTGGAGTGGGTTGCCATTTCCTTCTCCAATGCATGAAAGTGAAAAGTGAAAGTGACGTTGCTCAGTCGTATCCGACTCTTAGTGACCTCAGGGACTGCAGCCTACCAGGCTCCTCTGTCCATGGGATTTTCCAGGCAAGAGTACTGGAGTGGAATACAGTATGGAGAATCCTTAAAAAATTAGGAATAAAACCACCATCTGACCCAGAAATCCCACTCCTAGGCATATACCCTAAGGAAACCAAAATTGAAAGAGACACATGTATCCCATTGTTCATTGCAGCACTATTCACAATAGCTAGAACATGGAAGCAACCTAGATGTCAGTAAATGATGTCACATGAAGCTAAATAAATTTAAATCCCAATTGTTATTCATCCAGCTATAGTAATTTAGAAAAACTTCCATTTCTTAATGAATTGTGCCTTAATTTTGTAGGAAATTTTAATGGAACAAATAATCTACTGCTAATATATTTATCCTTCTCCATCAAGATCTACTTAATAGTCTATAATGCAATCATTTCCACTTTATACTATATTTTAATATATTTTAAGATGATTTCTTTTTCATTTTCTTCAAAATACATATTTTAAATGAATTTTACAACTTCCAGTTATACTTTATACTTTTCCTTATTTAGGTCATACTTTATTCCATTAGGTTTAGTCATGAATGATCTCTTTTTGTTCTGCAAAAACAGCTTGACAAGAAACATAGTTTCATAAATGTTTCAATTCTTTTCTCAGGGAACAAATTGAATGTTTTGATCATATTTGCCTGACTTGTTTAGTCCTAAATCATCCATTTAACATCTTGGCAGGTCTACCTTTTAAATTTATTATATATATATATATATGGCAAGAAAATAAATTGCATGACATTTCAAGATTTATTAGTAAATAATATTGTAGAAATGGGGCCTGTTCTGGTGGTCTTTGCCTTCTCAAGTGTCTGTGTGTGCATGCTAAGTTGCTTCAGTCATATCCAACTCTTTGCAACATCATGGACTATAACCTGCCAGTCTCCACTGTCCACGGAATTTTCCAGGCAAGAATACTGAAGTGGGTTGCTGTGCCCTCCTCCAGGGGATCTTCCCGACCCAGGGATTGAACTCTCATCTCTTTACGTCTCCTGCATTGGCAAGTGGGTTCTTTACCACTAGTGCCATCTGGGAAAGCCCCTGCCTTCTCATACTGGAAAGCAATTGCTTTTACTATGCCTCAGTTGATATTAATGAAACAGCCTCAATGTGAGAACAAAGGCAAAGGTGTTTTAAATGGTTAATAATAATGATATTTGCTAGTCACAAGACATTTAATACATACTGAGATGGGCATTTCACATACATTAAGTATTTTAATTCTCACAACACCATAATAAAAATAAATGTTAAGGCCTCATTTTACAGATGAGCATCGTATCCAAATCATCTAGCCTCAAACCTGTCTTGTCCATCTCCAAAGCCCATGCCTGTATCCACTGTAAATACTGCCTCCTTTTAAATAGAAAACCATTAATAAGTAGCCTAAATAGAAAAGTCTGAAGCAGCTGCAAGACATTAGATGTTGCTAGACTTTGATCCCAGCACGAGGAAGGAGCTCCCAGCTCTTTCTAGACAAGAGATATCATGGCAATCAATAGCTTCATCATCTAATTTATACCATATTTGCAAAATAACTTAAAAATTATCAAAAATGAAAATCTCCTTCCCACAGCTCTTATCACAGATCCACACACACATCTACACACGTCACACACATATCACACACACACACACACACACACACACACACACATCACATCACATTGTATGTCAACTTTTAAAAAGGATGTTATACCCTTCCAAAGTGAGAACAAAATCTTTTTATTTCTATTATTTTCTTTAAAATTAGAATGAGTTTTTAGCATTCAGCTTTCTGAAATCAACAGATTGTGTTGATTTATTAAAGATTTTTTTCAAAAAGCATTTTTTTCTTTTGTTAAAACAGTTCCCAAGAAGTAATAAGAATTCAAAGCCCTTTAAAGAGAGTGTGAGTGTAACTCACATAAGTATTCTAGTAAGGCACACCAAAGGGTGCTTTGTTGAGAAAAATAATTATTGTTATCCACTTGAGTCAATGTGAGAGTGTTATATTCTTACAAAAAAAAATGGAAGCACATTTGTGTATTTTTTTGCCATGGTAAAATAAAGATATTGGATCTGGTAGTAGCTAAATATTTCCTTCCAGCCTTCTCTACTCAACTTATATTTCAGAAATACATTTGAGATCATAATAGTTCTATCATTAAACTTATTTCATAGTATTATAATTACTTGTCCACTGTTCACAATATTGAAGACACAAGGGTATGAGGCCCTGTCTCTGTTGCTTGGGTCCGGAAGAGGTTCTGGTTCCTAACACAGATAAATGTTTTTCATGTGATGAAATGGTCATTCAGTTAAAAAGACCACTTAATCTATGTTTAGTAATATTTGTCTGGAATATAGTACTCACTCAGAAATGAGTAAATTCAAGTACTAGAGCTGCCAGGATTTTAAAAAGATTATAGGGAGTTGAATAAATTAGTCAATCATTTTCAACTCAAATAATTTGGTCAACAAATGTATCCCATGCACTGAACTGATTTGAGTTTTTCCCTATATGAAACGTTGAGAGGGCTCCTCTTTTTTTGATTTATACTTTTTTAATGAAGCACAATTAAAATGATAATATAGAAAATTTTCTTGGAAGATATAAACAGCTTGTTTTAAATATGAATTCAATAGCAGTTACTCCTCTGTATGTTGTATATATCATTTACTTTTTAATTGGAGGGCAATTGTTTTACAATGTTGTGTTTGTTTCTGCTGCACAATAGAGAGGTCTCCTTTTGCAGGAAAATAGGATTTGCTCTAAGGAATGTTTTATTTGTTTTTTTTTTTAAATTGTAGTTGATTTCCAATGTTATATTAGTTCATGGATGTGAGATCTGGACTATAAAGAAAGCTGAGCACCAAAGAAATGATGCTTTTAAACTGTGGTGTTCGAGAAGACTCTTGAGAGTCCCTTGGAATCCAAGGAGATCCAACCAGTTCATTCTAAAAGAAACAGGTCCTGACTGATGCTGAAGCTGAAACTCCAACATTTTGGCCACCTGATGCAAAGAACTGACTCATTTGAAAAGACCCTGATACTGAGAAAGACTGAAGGCAGGAGGAGAAGGGGACAATAGAGGATGAGATGCTTGGATGGCATCACCGACTCAATGGACACAAGTTTTTGAAAAAGCTCTGGGAGTTGGTGATGGACAGGGAAGCCTGGTGTGCTGCAGCCCATGGAGTCTCAGAGTCAGACACGACTGAGAGAACTGAACTGACTGATAGCCCATTTAAAGTTATTATAAAATAACACCTGTATTCTCTGCACTATGCATTACATCCTTGTATCTTATGTTTCTTATGCCTAGTTGTTTGTACCTCTTAAACCCCTTTGCTTAGTTTGCCCTTTCCCTCATGTATTTTCACTTATATGTAGAATACAGAAAGAAAACAAATGAATGAATGTATTAAAAACAAGAAATGGTTTTGTTCTTTGGCAACAGTAAAGCAAACAAATAAAGCAACTTAAATATGTGAGCCCTTTTTTAGAGGAAAATATGTATTTGAGATATTAAATACACGTGTAAGTATGCATATATGAACTATGTATATATAGACATACTGCGTACACATACACAGACACCAACTTCATCTTTTAAGATGGGTACTATTTCGAATCAGTAGATTGCTTTGCTAGCTGGAATTGCTAGGCTAAGAATATCAACTTCAAATCAGATTGGATTTTGCCTCATGCTATATTTTCTTTCTCTAAGACTCAAAATAACAAAGCAGAAAAACATAAGACCTTTCCTTTTGACACTTTGCATTTCTCCTTTAATAAAGACACGTATTTTATAAACCAATGCTTAACGTTATTCACATAAGTTTACTAACCAATGACTATAGTAGAATAAAAAAATGAAAGCAAATGTATAAATTGAATCAGTTGGTACAAATGAATCAGCAATCTCTTAACTTCCTGTCTGCCGGCCTTCATTTTCAGAGTTATAAATATTTCTGTGTCACTAGCTGTGGACACCCTAACTTGTTTTTCTTCCTGCTGCATTTGAATCTATTAACATAGACTGATTTCCTGGAACACCAAAGCAACACTATTTTCTGAAAACAAACGATGTTGAAGATTGTGGCTGAGACTAACATTTATTTGCATTCTCAAGAGTTATTCTTCCTGTTTTTCTTATCTACAGAGCCCTAATGAAGGAGGAGCAACAGTACAGTCTAAAATACACACACACATAATATTTTAAATATATACATATATGTGTGTGTATAAATATAAATATATATATGTATATATATGGTACCGGAAGATCCCCTGGAGGAGGAAATGGCAATCCACTCCAGTATTCTTGGGCTTCCCTGGTGGCTCCATTTCAGTAAAGAATCTACCCACAATTCAGGAGACCCAGGTTCAACCCCTGGCTTAGGTACGTCCCCTGGAGAAGGAAATGAAAACCCACTGCAGTATTCTTGCCTGGGAAATCCCATGGACAGAGGAACCTGGTGGGCTACAATCCATGGTCTCACAAGAGTAGGACACAATGTAGCGACTAAACCAGTATTCTTGCCAGAGGAATCCCACGGACAGAGGAGCCTGGAGTGTTATAATCCATGCGGAAGCAAAGAGTCACATGTGACTAAGCTGAGCATTTGAGCACACACATACCCTGATAGCTCAGCTGGTAAAGAATCCGCCTGCAATACGGGAGACCTGGGTTCGATCCCTGGGCTGGGAAGATCCCCTGGAGAAGGGAAAGGCTACCCACTCCAATATTCTGGCCTGGAGAATTCTATGGACTGTATAGTCTACAGGGTCGCAGAGAGTCGGACACGACTGAGTGACTTTCACTCATACACAAAAAGAGAAAACAAACAGAGTCACAGAGACCTTGCTGAGGCTCTGAACCATAGATTTTGAGCAGGCTTTATTTTGTGAGGAAAAAGAGAACAAAACTGCTTCTATTGCCATGATTTCTGTTGCCCTCTAAGCACAACTCCCAATTGACAAAATGTATCTTCTAATAAAAATGCCTTCAGAAATCTGGAAAGATGGATGTCTAGAAACCAACAATGAACAAACCAATATATTTTGGGTCTTATAGTCACAGTTGTTAGTAGGAACGCATTTTTATTATACTCTTTGGAAAGAAAGTCTTCAATTTTTATTTATTTTTTCCTTTGGTCCTGGATTGATTCATGGCTGAAAAACTTAATTAGCTTCAAGATCCTGAGTCTGTCTATTTGGGATATGCTAAAGTGGTAACACCTCCGCCAAAACAAAATGTCCTTGAAGGTAGTGAATGTAAGACAGAGAGAGGTCCATAGTATCCATCCACAACTGTGTGGACTTTCTCATCTTTGCAGCTCTCCTTTTGCCCCCTTCCTTGGAGTTTGCATAAAGCTATCTCTGCCCTTGGTGTGCTGCCTTGTATTTATCCTTATGGTTTCATCCTCACTGGTCTGTGAACAAATTGAGGGCAGGAAAATTGTTTTATCATTTCAGTCAGTTCAGTTGCTCCGTCATGTCCGACACTTTGCGACCCCATGGACTGCAGCACACCAGGCTTCCCTGTCCATCACCAACTCTCAGAGTTTGCTCAAACTCATGCGCATCAAGTCAGGGATGCCATCCAACCATTGCATCCTCTGTTGCCCCTTCTCCTCCTGCCCTCAATCTTTCCCAGCACCAGGGGCTTTTCTAGCGAGTCAGCTCCTTACACCCAAATTATGTTTGTTGTTGTAGCTCAGTCACTAACTCATGTCAAACTCTTAATTGACCCCATGGACTGAAGCACACCAGGCCTCCCTGTCCTTGACTATCTCCCAGAGTTAGCTCAAATTCATGTCGATTTAGTTGGTGATGCCATCCAACCATCTCATCCTCTGCTGCTCTTTCCTCCGTTTGCTTTCAATCTTTCCCAGCATCGGGGTCTTTTCCAGTGAGTTGGCTCTTCACATCAAGTGGCCAAAGTATGGGAGCTTCAGCATCAGTATCACTCTTTCCAATGAATATTCAAGGGTGAATTTCCTTCAGGATTGACTCATTTGATCTCCTTGCAGTCTGAGGGACTCTCAAGAGTCTTCTCCAACACCGCAGTTCAGAAGCATCGATTCTTCAGTGCTCAGCCTCCTTTATGGTTCAAAATATATTATTTGAAGTTTAACCCTTTCTGAGTCTCTATTTTCTCTCATCTATGTGGGGATTTTGTCTCCCACAGAGGGAGGAGGTAAGGACTGGAAGAAGTAATCTGTTTAAAGGTCATGCCTACTTCCATAGAAGCCACTCAGTGAAGGAATTATAACACTTTACTAGATCATAGGTTGTGTTGGTGTATGATGAAACGTCAGCATTTTTCAGGAGTGTTTCTGTGATGCATGATGAGGAAAGGGTATTCCTTAGACTAAAATACCTCTGGAACATGACTTCATTTATCATAGAAATTGTCATATTAATGTGTATCAATATAGCAATGAAGTAATATTAATATTACTAGTATATTAATTAATAAATATGTCATTAATATTCAGTTCAGTTCAGTTCAGTCGCTCAGTCGTGTCCGACTCTTTGCGACTCCACGAATCGCAGCATGCCAGGCCTCCCTGTCCATCACCGTCTCCCGGAGTTCACTCAGACTCACGTCCATCGACTCAATGATGCCATCCAGCCATCTCATCCTGGGTCGTCCCCTTCTCCTCCTCCCTCCAATCCCTCCCAGCATCAGAGTCTTTTCCAATGAATCAACTCTTGGCATCAGGTGTCCAAAGTACTGGAGTTTCAGCTTCAGCGTCATTCCTTCCAAAGAAAACCCAGGGCTGATCTCCTTCAGAATGGACTGGTTGGATCTCCCTGCAGTCCAAGGGACTCTCAAGAGTCTTCTCCAACACCGCAGTTCAAACGCATCAATTCTTCAGCGCTCAGCATTCTTCACAGTCCAACTCTCACATCCATACATGACCACTTAGTATATACTAATATATTGGTAGGTCATGTTAATAAACCAAGTAACTTCCCGGTCTCAGGGATATCTTTACTGCTCAAACCAGTAACTGCTTCTCCCAATGGGTGGGGACTGAGAGCAAGCAGTCTGACTCAGAATCTAACATCAACTAGCCCCAACCTAAGACCTTGCACACCAAGGAGAGATGAAAAAGAAACTAGGCACTATTGTTTCCACAAACTCTTCCTTGATGATGCCCCTTTTTCTTGCCTCACATGCTATTTTAAAACAAATGAATACAATTATTTCAGCAAGAATAGGCTTTCATCCTGACATTTCAAAAAGATGGATGCTCATCTTAATTATGGACCAACTTTGTCTCTCTCCACCAGCAGCTCTTTTATTTTTTTTTTACTGCTGCAAATATCTTTATTCATTTAAAGTCACCTCCTCATCCAGTTTCTAGTCCTAGGAGGTTTCTGTAGACTAAGAGTAAATTTGGGGAACTGTAATGACTACTGTTTAAAGTTTTCTGTAACTTTTTCCATTCAGATATAATGACAGTGCCATGGCACTCCCCTGTTGTCATATAACTTGCCGTTTAAATCCACAAACACAGAATATTTGTAAATATATAGTTGCTTTTCTGTTTATCTCTTGGGAAATAAATGCATCTTCCCAAGTTCCTTGTAATAAAATCTGAATATAAATTTCTTCAGTCTTCTCTCTACTCCCCTTCTCCTTTTGGATTCTGCGTTCTAGTCAGTAACACTCACAGTTCTGAAACTGGCCGTGTCTTCCTGGGTGTCCATGTACTCGTACAGACGTTCTGTCTACCTGGAGCAACCTCAGTGCATCATTACTCTTCCTCTCTTTGCTCCTAGTCATCCTTCCATGCTTGACTCTTTCCATTCCCACCCAAGCTATTGTTATGAGTTATTTCCATGCTCACTCTAATGGCTGCTCCAAACCTTGACCTTATCGCTTCCATTTGTTCTTTATCTGTACCCCACTTCAGTCATGTCTTCCTGGAACACACCCCTCTTGGGAACTACTCAGCTTCTAAGATCCTATCTTTAAACCTGCTACTCTCTAACTTGAATCTCTTCTCTTTCCCAGTGCCTCATCAAAGATGCTTACGGAGTAACTGAGTCTGTGACTAGTGCAGATCTGTAGTCTGCAGATTCCCCCCTTTGTCCTCTATCTCTCAGCCTTCTCCAGTTTTTGATTCTGTCTGTACCTAGCTTATATGTCATGGTCGTTCACTTCAGTTAGCCTTGCTGATAGCCGCAAGGTTTTTGCTGCAGATTTTCTCCTTATTCTTGTCACATTCACTTGAAAAACCATTTACATGAATCAAAGGTCCAACTTCTGTTGTCTTTTAGCTATGTTCATGAACATTTTGGAACCAGTATATCAATACATAGCCATGTAGTTTAATGCAACATATATGCAAGGCCACAGATATGAACTAGGGCCTCAAAGACTCCCAGCAAACATACGGTTTTAGTTAGCCATTCCATTTTTATTTTGTACAGCTAAGTTCAAAATTTCCAACTTTTGAAGCACATTTCTCTTTCAAGATTATTATTAGACAGCCTCATTTCTTATCATACACACACACGCACAACACATGGGATGTGGCAGAAACTCCTTCAGTTGTTGGCCTCCATACCTATTAATACAAGTGTTCTTTCTGAAAAAAGTGAAAACCCTTCTTCAAGGTCTGTATAGTCAAAGCCATATTTTTTCCAGTAGTCATATATGGATGTGAGAGTTGGACCAGAAAGAAGGCTGAGTGCCTCAAAATCGTTGGTTTCAAACTGTGGTGCTGGAGAAGAGGGAGAGGCAGTTGGATGGCAGCACATGAATTTGAGCAAACTCTGGAAACTGGTAAAGGACAGGGCAGCATGGTGTGCTGCAGTCCATAGGTTCATGAAGAGTTGGACACAATTTAGTGACTGGATACCACCAGTAACAAAGGCTAACCTTTACCTGTAATATGAATTTCATCCACCTCTTGTATTGCCCTCTCCCCTCTCTCCTGCACACACATGCACGTACACACTCACTAGGAAATCACTCTGTTGATTCTTCCTTTCCTCTTTGTAACAGTAATGTCTTCCTTTCTTCTGGCTTTCTTAGGAAATATTTAAGCATACTAAAATCTCTTTCAGCTTAAAGAAACAAAAACCAAAAAACCTCTGTCCTTGACCTTTTGCTTTCCCCAATTACAGCCCTTTTCCTTCTATTCACAGTTTACATTAAAAAATGTATTCAAATTTAATATGACTTGTTCTCCTCCTATTCACTCTTCTAACTGCTGAAATTCATCTTCTGCCCCATCACTTGCTCCCAGTGCTGGAACAAGGGCTGTCTCATTATTTCCCCATAGACTGCCTTCTTGCTCAAACTCATGTACACTTTGTATTACTTGTCTTCTTTGACCATCTTGTAGCATAGGACAGGGTGGGGGCAGTTTCTTCAACTTGAAATACACAGACTGATAGAAGACTCTCTAATTCTTCACCCCTCCCACCCTCCACATCTGGAAATCAAGCTCTATCAAATCTCTCTCAAACCTTTTCTACTCATTTCTCTCTAGACCACCTGCTGCTGTTCATTCAGATTGTGATTGATCATCTACCATATTCCCTGTTGGGTTTTCCTGCAGGTTTCTTCCAGTCCAGTTTGGATTCACCACAGCCATGCCAGCACAATCTGTTCAGCACCCGTGCTAGAGCATTTCTAGTGCATCCTTGTGTGCATGCGTTCCAAGTCACTCTAGCTGTGACTCTGTTACTCCGCGGACTGTAGCACACCAGCTCTTCTGCCCATGGGATTCTCCAGGCAAGAGTACTGGAGTGAGTTGCCATGCCCACCACCAGGGGATCTTCCTGACCCAGGTATGGAATCCACGGTTTTTACATCTCCTGCACTGGAGGGCAAGTTCTGCTGAGCTACATGGGAAGCCTCTAGTACATCTAGTCACTTCCTAATAAGAGCAAAGTCCTTCACCATCTTCCTGTTGTCCTCAGAATAAAATCTAATTCCCCAAACATAATTTTTAAAAACGAAATCCCTGTTTTTGTATCCAGTTTTCTTTCTAATCCCTCTTTTCACCTATCACCACATCATTCTTACAATCTGCCCACAGTTATCCTGTAGGTCATTTCATCTCTACAATATATTCCCTGTTTTTCTCTCCCAGGAATTTTGCCTGTGTTGTTTTTTTTTCTGCCTGAAATATCTCTTCTTCACTTCAATCTCCCCCTGCCTTCATTTCCCAAACATCATTTCTATTTCTTCACCTGGTTAATTTCTCCTTGTTCTAGGACTCCATTTGGCTATCAATCCCTGAGTTAAGACAGACTTATATAACCTTCAATTAATGACCATAATATCCTCTATTTACCCCCTGCAAAGGACAATCTTTCTTACATTCAACTGTCAATGTAAATTACTAGATAGAAAATATTTTGAGGTCAGAGATCTGCTTAATTCTTTATTCCAAGATCCTAGCTTAGTGATATAGTAGGTACGAATAAATGTTTATTGATTAAACAACTATAAACTCAAGTATGTAAATAGACTGTTCATTATAGGCAAATAAGTTTTAGTGTTTATATCCTTTAAACTATTTCCATATCTATTATAGTATTTGATTGTCATAACAATTTTGTATTGTATGGAGAAATTTCAATTTTTAATGATATCCAATTTACTATTACTTAATTTCCCACTTAGAGCTTTTTGTATACTGTCTAATAGATCTTTACCTAATCCAAGCTGGGCAAGCATCTCCTACATTATCTTCTAGAAGTATTACAGTATTAATTTGTACATTTTACATTTAGATATATACACCTCAAAGTAATTGCTGTGCATAATGTTAGGGAGAAGTTGAAATGTTTTTTTCCCATGCATTTATCAAGTTGTTCCAGTAGAAGCTGTTGAGAAAGCATTCATTTTCCAATGGAATTACCCAAGCACTTTCATCTAAAATCATTTAGTCACTTAGGTATGGGTCTTTTTGTGGACTCCAATTTGTTCCATTGATCTATTTCTCTACTCTTTTACCCATCTCACTTTGTCTTGATGATATAACCTTATAACACATTTTAAAATCAGAGAGTGAGTACTTTAGATTCATTCTTCTTTTTAAATATTGTTTCATCTAGTGTCAATGCTTTGCATTTTCATAGAATTTTTAGAATAGTCAATTTGTGCCAAAAAGTCACTTGAGATCTTGATTAGTATTTGTTGAATCTACAGACACATTAACAGTATGTAATCTTCTAATTCATAAAAATAGCTTATTCCTCAGCTCACTTAGATCTCCTTTGGTTTCTTTTAACAATATTTTATAGTTTTCAATAGAGCTTTTGCTTGTCTTTTCTTAAATTTATTTCAAAGACCTTAAGTATTTTTGATGCG
>SJYQ01007977.1:60302-73407 GCA_006410935.1 Redunca redunca
TGAGCTTTAAGCCAACTTTTTCACTCTCCTCTTTCACTTTCATCAAGAGGCTTTTTAGCTCCTCTTCACTTTCTGCCATAAGGGTGGTGTCATCTGCATATCTCAGGTGATTGATATTTCTCCCGGCAATCTTGATTCCAGCTTTTGTTTCTTCCAGTCCAGCGTTTCTCATGATGTACTCTGCATAGAAGTTAAATAAGCAGGGTGACAATATACAGCCTTGACGTACTCCTTTTCCTATTTGGAACCAGTCTGTTGTTCCATGTCCAGTTCTAACTGTTGCTTCCTGGCCTGCATACAGATTTCTCAAGAGGCAGGTCAGGTGGTCTGGTATTCCCATCTCTTTCAGAATTGTCTGCAGTTTCTTGTGATCCATACAGTCAAAGGCTTTGACATAGTCAATAAAGCAGAAATAGATGTTTTTCTGGAACTCTCTTGCTTTTTCCATGATCCAGCGGATGTTGGCAATTTGATCTCTGATTCCTCTGCCTTTTCTAAAACCAGCTTGAACATCAGGAAGTTCACGGTTCACGTATTGCTGAAGCCTGGCTTGGAGAATTTTGAGCATTACTTTACTAGCATATAGCAGAAGGAATTTGACACTTGCGTTTGTAATTTTCTCCTCATCATTCTAATTTCTCCCAGTAGATTACAAGCTTTTCAATAGCAAAATGGATTTTTGATTCTTCCATGCATTTTTAAAATTGCCATAAACACATTGCTATTTCTGTTTAAGAAACAATTTGTTACAACTAAAGTTCTCATTGATTTCTCTAGATTGGTTTGATTAGGACATATACAAATATACACTGTTTTCATTGTATTAAGAAATTAGTGAACTTCTGACTCCAATTAGGATATGAAATGTTGGAACGATTATTGACCCTACAATAACAATAAGAAATAGCCAGGTCATATAAAAGATCATAGTAAGTATAATGAAGTTGCTCAGTCGTGTCCGACTCTTTGCAATCCCGTGGACTGTAGCCTACCAGGCTTCTCTGTCCATGGGATTCTCTAGGCAAGAATACTGGAGTGGGTTACCATTTCCTTCTCCAGGGGATCTTTCCGACCCAGGGATTGAACCCGTGTCTCCTGCATCGAAGGCAGACGCTTTAGCCTCTGGACCACCAGGGAAGCCCATAAAAGATCATAGTTGTTATTAATTCAAAATGTGAGGATGCAGAGCAGGCAACTAAGCTGAAATCTAAGGAAAGACAGGCATATCCAAAGAGAGATGGAGCACAAGAAACGACTAACCAGTGCAAATTAGGAGAGGAAACCAGGTCCCCCATTTAAGTGGAAAAAATTTCAGCTAAGATGTTGTAATGAATTGCTAAAGTTTGAGTGTGGGATAGTGTGAGGCTTCTGAGACCTCAGACACAAAAGGAGTTTGCAACTAATCATGGGTTCTTCTCCATGCATCTCTAACAGGCAATCAGAAAATATTGATGACATGGCAGGAGACACAGAAACATACCTTGCAGTTCAGGATTAGAAGATATAAACTCTATACTAAATAGTTAAGCAGAACAAGAAGTGTTCATATGTTCAGGCATAAATGCTATTTACTTTAATCTCTACTATCCTTCACATTATATCTGGCTTTCCTACAACATATATCTATCACACAGACAAAAATAAGCAAGCAAACAAACCCAGTGTCAAGAGGCAAAATAGTCAGCAGAACCAGACTGACAGAAGAACCAGGCATTAAAACTGTGAGACAGGGAATTATAAATTATTGCAATTAATATGTTAAGTAATCTTGTGGAAAAAGAGGAAAAAATGCATGAGCACATTGGAAATATCAGCAGGGAGGGAAATAAAAACTATTAGGAAAGATCAAGTTGGAAACTAGAATTACATTATAGTAACAGAAGTGAAGCATATTATTGACTAAATCATCAGGAGACTCAACAAACTTAGGGAATATAAATATCAGTGAATAGATCAATATAAATTATCCAAAATTCAACACAATGAGAATGATAGTGGAAAATAAAAACAAACAAAGCATCTAAGCACTGTGGGATAACATCAAGACATATATGTAATTTGAGTCCCAGAAGGAGAAAAGTAAGATAATAAAGAAAGCGGATTGCTTAAATAAGTAATGACTGATAATTTTCCAAAGTACAAAAGACCTAAAAACCCACATTGCTAGAGAGCTCAGACAACACCAAGTGTGATAAAATCAACACACACACACATACACACTCACAGTATTCAAACTGCTGAAAACCAAAACCAAGAAGCAATATTTAAGGCAGCTTATTAAAAAAAAAAAAAAAAAAGGCAGCAGCAGCAGCAGCACATAATACACAGAAGAACAAAGCTAAAAATATAACCTAATCAGAAACTATACGAGTCAGAAGACAGTGGATATCTTCAGAGCACTGAGAGAAGAAAAAGATTGACATGCAATTTTACGTCCCCTGAAAATAAATTTCATCAGGGAAGCAGAAACAAAGACTTTCAAAAAAAGATATAATTCTGCATTATCAGACCTACCCTAGAAAAAATGTTAACAGAAATTCTTCAAGCAGAAGAATGTGATAGTACACAGGAACCTGGATGTAGAAAAAGAAACAAAAGTCTCCAGAAATGATCAAAATGAAAAGAAACATTAAATACCAGGATAAAGCAAAAATATTACTGGCTTCATTCTCATTTCCCTGTATACTTTCTCTACATACTACTTACTGGAACGTGGAAATGGTGGACTAAGGTAGCTTTAGGTATAGCTGTAACTAGACACAGAACTAGGTATACAAGAAATACGGAAGATGGGTGTGTTTTTTTTCCATTATGGTTTATCACAGGATATTGAACTTAGCTCCCTGTGCTATATATACACTAGGGCCTTGTTTTTTATCCATTCTATATATAATAGTTTGCATCTGCTAGTCCCACACTCCCAATCCATCCCTCCCTCCTTCCCCCTACCCTTGCAACCACAAGTCAGTTCTCCATGTGTGAGTCTGTTTGTTTTGTAGATAAGTTTATTCATGTCATATTTTAGATGTTTCATGTAAGTGATAAGAAGATAGACGATTTGTGTTTAAATGGCAGTCAGAACCCTAGATAGCAGGACTATAGCCTTGGCTCAGTTGGTTGGATAGGTTCTGGCTAGTGCAAACCAGTCATAGTCATCTGGAGTAGAGAGAGACTAGGTTTGATGTGGAAGCTGATAAGTTTAGTCATGGATATGATAAACATAGAATGTCCAATCAGCTCTTGAATGAATGAAGCTTGATCTCAGCAGGGTAACCTGGGTTGGAGATACAGTTTGGGGAATCATCATCATATAGATAGAATCTGCTATATTAGAAGGTGGTAATAACTTGCTTTTGAAAGGAAGTTTAAAAATTGCTGTAAGTCTTATGAGCTCACTTCATCTTCACCTGTTGTAATAAAGGTCTTCTTTTTTGGCCAGATCTTGCTGACTTGATAAGTGTCTAAGGAAATTTTCTCTTTGCCTAGCAAGGTTAGTTATAAAGAATTTTAGGGTTTATATTTGTCATATCAAAATGGCATTTCTTTCAAGCACATAAATGGTCTTTACTGACAGGAAGCCATGAAATTGTTCCCCTTTTACAATTTACTGAAATTGCTGGTTATTTTTAGAGAGAGTCAGGCATTAGCAAACCCAGTACTGAAAACAAGTCTTTGATAAACTGACAGTTTAAAATTCAATGTAAATTGCACCATTTCCAATATCAATAATTCCAGAAGACTTTTTTACATTGTGCATTATAATTTTCAATAACATTTAAACAGTATCAAGCATCCTGAGGGTTACCAGGGCAACCATCATCCTGGTTTTGAAGATGAGTAAACTGAGATGCCAGAGAGTGAAAATGACTTGCTTCAGGCTCTAGAGAAATGAACAAAGAGGCCAGCTCACTTGACTCTTATCAGCAATTTTCATTTCATCATTTTCAGTCCCCTTAACAATAATGAGAAAACTCTTATTATTGTATTCAATGAGGAAATCAAGACATGACTGTAGTTTAATTTTAATAATTTATGATTATTCATAAAGTTGCAAGCCTGTGCTTTAGAGAATATTATTTATAGATAAACTCTGCAAGTTTAGGTGACAGAGTTCTGTGCTAATAAGCTGATGAGAAATTCAGTGGGGTGAATTAGAGGTAGGGAATTAGTCATCTCCTATTGATAATATAGTCTGGGACTCAGTAAATAATAGTAAATTTTATTTTTCTAGTGGGTTTTGAGTGATGCTACAAATTCCCAATACTTGATGACTAAAATTAATACATTTGCTTGAACTTCCTGTTGAGAAATTGACAGTCAAAAATTATCAGGCATAGCTACTTTCATAGGTTACCAATATTGTTTTAATAAAACAATCAGAGTTATTTTCAGTTCAGTTTAGTTCAGTTGCTCAGTCGTGTCTGACTCTTTGCAACCCCATGAACTGCAGCACGCCAGGCCTCCCTGTCCATCACTAACTCCTAGAGTCCACCCAAACCCATGTCCATCGAGTTGATGATGCCATCCAACCATCTCATCCTCTGTCGTCCCCTTCTCCTCCTGCCTTCAATCTTTCCCAGCATCAGGGTCTTTCCAAATGACTCAGCTCTTTGCATCAGCTGGCCAAAGTATTGGAGTTTCAGCTTCAACATCCGTCCTTCCAATGAACATCCAGGACTGATCTTTAGGATGGACTGGTTGGATCTCCTTGCAGTCCAAGGGACTCTCAAGAGTCTTCTCCAACACCACAGTTCAAAAGCATCAATTCTTTGGGGCTCAGCTTTCTTTATAGTCCAACTCTCACATCCGTACATGACTACTGGAAAAACCGTAGCCTTGACTCAGTGGAAAAGACTTTGATGCTGGGAGGGATTGGGGGCAAGAGGAGAAGGGGACAACAGAGGATGAGATGGCTGGATGGCATCATTGACTCGATGGATGTGAATCTGAGTGAACTCTGGGAGTTGGTGATGGACAGGGAGGCCTGGTGTGCTGCAATTCATGGGGTCGCAAAGAGTCGGACACAACTGAGTGACTGAACTGAACTGAACTGACTAGATTACTTTGTTGGCAAAGTAATGTCTCTGCTTTTAAGTATGCTGTCTAGGTTGGTCATAACTTTCCTTCCAAGGAGTAAGCGTCCTTTAATTTCATGGCTGCAATCACCATCTGCAGTGATTTTGGAGCCCCTCAAAATGAAGTCTGACAGTTTACATTGTTTCCCCATCTACTTGCCATGAAGTGATGGGACTGGATGCCATGATCTTAGTTTTCCTAATGTTGAGCTTTAAGCCAACTTTTTCACTCTCCTCTTTCACTTTCATCAAGAGGCTCTTTAGTTCTTCACTTTCTGCCACAAGGATAGTGTCATCTGCATATCTGAGGTGATTGATATTTTTCCTGGCAATCTTGATTCCAGCTTGTGCTTCAGCCCAGCATTCTCATGATGTACTCTGCATAGAAGTTAAATAAACATGGTGACAATATGCAGCCTTGATGTACTCCTTTCCCAATTTGGAACTAGTCTGTTGTTCCATGTCCAGTTCTAATTATTGCTTCCTGACCTGCATACAGATTTCTCAAGAGGCAGGTCAGGTGGTCTTGTATGCCCATCTCTTTCAGAAGTTTCCACAGTTTGTTGTGATCCACACAGTCAAAGGCTTTGGCATAGTCAATAAAGCAGAAATAGATGTTTTTCTGGAACTCTCTTGCTTTTTAGATGATCCATCGGATGTTGGCAATTTGATCTCTGGTTCCTCTGAGTTATTTTCAAGTCTATATTATATTGTTGGTCTTTTGAAGACATATTAAAATGAGCCCTATGCTTATTAGAAAAGCACTTACCCTGAAAGCAGCCACAACCACATATTTCTCTCCTCAAGATACAGAGACGAGTGATGCAAAAAGGCCTCTCAAAGGGCAGTTGAGGGAGCCAGGACAGGTTTTGTTGGTCTCCTTTGTGTTCAAGGATTGGATGCCTCAGTCCCTCCTGCACTTTTGAATACTGCTGACAGCTGGGATAAACTCACCAAGCAAGGTACATACCTCTGGTCTTAGATCTGGTTGAGGGTAGAGCTGAGAATGAATGAACAGAGTTAATGTGTGTGGACTGGCTATGGTGTATCTATTATTGTGCTACATGCTTGCTGCAGTCCACCTTGCATCATCTTCTCAACAGCCTTGTGACATAGGTACCACAATCCCCGTGTTACAGACCAAGAAGGTGAAGCTAAGGCTATTTAAATAGTATGTTCAGGATTATATAGTTACTGAATGATAGATTGGAATTCAGTCTCTGGTATTAGGTCTGCAAAGCCCAGTTTTGTTTCCTTGCCTTCTTTTCCTGAGAATATTATTCTCCAAACTTGGTTTCTGATATATGTGCCTCTCCTTTACCTCTTAACCCCTCCCAGATTTTTTTTTTTCAAGAAAGAATTCTTTCTGTGGGTAATGAAGGCAATACTTGTCACTGGCTCTGGTGTTTCTTTTCAAAGTCACTTCTCAGCAGCTTCTTTTACCCCTTAAGGGTACTTCTGTTAAACCTCCTGTGTTTCCTAGCCTATAATGAACCTGGCTTTGTGAGTCCTTAGGAAAATTCCATACAAACCCTTCTTGGCCAATGGATCGAGGAGTCAGCATTTTGCTACATTAGAAAAATTCTTATTTAGACTGTGCCTCAGGTGTCCATCCAGCATAATAAGCTCTGGGATCTATAAATTGTACTCCACCTTCTCTTTCCTGAATTCAGTTCAGTTGCTCAGTCATGTCTGACTCTGCGATCCCACGGCCTGTAGCACGTCAGGCTTCCCTGTCCATCACCACTCCCAGAGCTTGTTCAAACTCATGTCCATTGAGTCAGTGATGCCATCCAGCCATCTCATCCTCTGTCGTCCCCTTCTCCTGCCTTCAATCCTGGGCTCTCTTTCCTCAGAGCTCTGTGAACCACGTATGCTCCCGTATTGAACATTTGATACCTCCTTTGCAGATTTTCTTCCTTTGGGGATTTTCTTGAGTAGAAAATCTCACCTGTGTCTTGCAGATTTCCTGCTGTCCTATTTCAAGGTTGTATTCTAAAGACTTATCTGTCTCCAGATGAATAACCTTCAACATCGTGTCTAACCTCTCAGTGTTCCATTTAATGTTATTTGCAAATTGGGTTCATCTTTTTCCAAACTGAATCTTAACAGTTATTCTCTTCTGCTCTTTGGTTTAGCTCTTTAGACTTCAAATAAATCAAAATACTCATCTCATGCTTTAAAAAAACCTTTCTGATCTCAGAAATGTTGTTCTCCCTCTTTAGGTTGCTCCTCTACCATTCTCCACTTGCAAAACTCTCACTTATCTTTAAAGCATCAACTCAAATATCATTTCCTCTCTGAAGTCTTTTTAAACTTCCCAATACAGATTTAGTGATTTTCCCCTTGGAATTTCACAGCGATGAGGTTTGCTTTTGTTGCTGAAATCAACACATTCCGTCACACTCAGTTTCATTTTCTCTAGACAGTGAAAGTTTAGAGGGCAGATATTCTGACTTATTTCTCTAGTCCTCCCTGCCTGTGACACAGCCTCATTACTCCTTTCTAGTTGCTAAATTTAGACTTTTACACTTGGGTTGACAGGTTTCAATCTTTTGTGCATACATGTCTACCTTAACATTTAAAAAATTACTTTTAAAAAAGTGTTAGCATGCACTGAACTCTTAGTACACAAGACCTTTTCAGGCTTTTGCCATGCATTATCTTATCTGATTCTTAAATAATCTTACAAAGTATAGATGGTTATCATCCTTATTTAGATAAGGTATTTGCAGCTCAGAGAATGAGTATTTTACCCAAAATAACATAGATAGAATCTCTAAGGGACAGACTGTTTCCTGGGGCCCAGCTTAGTGACCCTGAGCAAAGGAAATGTGTGTCTAGGACAGCTACTTGAATTGTTCACATATAAGCGTCCATATTTTCTAGGTGTTAAAGATTTGGAAAGCAAAGGATCAAGCACAGTAGTATAGACATTAATGAAGTCAGTTTAGCCTTTCCCTTCCAGGTCGTAGCTTCACATGTTTGTAGTCTGTCTCTGTAAATTGCAGCTTAATCAGTAACAGCTTCTGTGGTTTTTCTACTCGCTTTACTTCTTTTTGAAGTGTTACCAAATAAACAGAAAAGATTTCTTCTAGGAGGTTGATTTTCCTCCTCTGAAATGGATCCTGTGTGTTTTGTTTACTACCACTCCTCAGCCATTTCCAATTTCCCTCTTTCAATCGTTTCTCCCTAGTTTATAATGCCATCCAACTCAGAAGAGCAAACTTAATTAATATGATTTATATTCCTTAAGAAAAACAAAAATGAGAAGACCAAAGGCAATGTTTAGCTTTCTGGAAGTTCATCCTAACTCAAAGTATTGATCAATTCACTTTGTGTTATCTTATTGTTCATAAGAGATTCTTTTAGAGGCAAATAGCATCCTGATTAACTTTATTGATTATTATGGAAATAATATATTGTTTGTAGGGTAAGGGGTTCAGTTTACAGGATGTAGGTTCAGTCCAGATATAGTTGAACCCTACTAGCAGCAAAAAGCATAATCTAGAGTTGAGGCCAAGTTACCAGGTTTACAGTTCAATATAAAAGCAGTAAGGAGATAGAGTGTAAGGATGACAGTTCAGAAATATAACCTCATTTCATATGTAGAGACTTGATTCTGGCCAACTTCACCACTTTTCCTTCTCCTGACTTTAATATGTGCCAGGATCAGGACTTGGGGAAAGAAATGGCAATCCATTCTTGCCTGGAACATCTCATGGACAGAAGAGCCTGGCAGGCTACAGTCCATGAGGTTGCAAAGAGTCGGACATGGCTTAATGACTGACATCTAGCACACATCTATCATGCACAGGATGGGGACTAGCCAATGGCCATCATTTTCTCCCTTGAGCATCCCTGCAATTATAAAGATCCAGTGTGCTTCTGTTGCTCTCTTTGGTATGATGTCAACCCATGAAACATGGCAACCAATTAAACTACTCATCAGTTCAGTTCAGTTCAGTCACTCAGTCGAGTCCGACTTTTTGTGACCCCATGAATAGCAGCTCACCAGGCCTCCCTGTCCATCACCAACTCCCGGAGTTCACTCAGACTCGCATCTACAAAAAAAGAATGGTTTTGAGCCTTCAGATATCATAAGACTTTGACCATGATGGCAGGACAAAGAGTTGAATATGAACTGCTAAAAAAGATCAAACTTCCCTCCAGTATTCAGACATCGCTAGGATGCCAACATCAGACTATGCAATTAACATTCTAATGAGTTTAGATTTTCCTTTAGAGTCACATAATGTAAACTTAGTTTGTAAGATCCTTTATGTAAATGATTTTAATACTCAGAGGCATAAATGTACATATGCCGTAACATGTTATGGGAGTGCAAGATAGACCTGCAAACCCAATGGTAGAATGCAATTGGATTTAAGCACAATTTGTCTATAGACTATAAAATAATTGTTTAGAAGGCAAAGGACATGTTTAAATAACCCACATTCATTCAGATTTCTTACATTGAACGCATCAAAACATTTCCTCTTAAGACAACTTAGATTAGAGGAAAAGCAAGGAATTTAAGCCAAAAAGAGTAGATTAATTTTTCCTGTTGTTCATGTTCACATGATCTTTTACAATTCACTGCATGTACCTTAAGTTCAGTTCAGTCACTCAGTCGTGTTCAACTCTTTGCGACTCCATGGACTGCGGCACCCCAGGCTTCCCTGTCCATCACCAACTCCCAGAGCTTAGGCAAACTCACATCCATCGAGTCAGTGATGACATCCAACCATCTCATCCTCTGTCGTCTCCTTCACGTACTGCCTTTAATCTTTCCCAGCATCAGGGTCTTTTCAAATGAATTAGTTCTTTGCATCAGATGGCCAAAGTATTGGAGTCTCACCTTCAGCATCAGTCCATCCAATGAATATTCAGGACTGATTTCCTTTAGGATTGACTGGTAGGATCTCCTTGCAGTCCAAAAGACTGTCAAGAGTCTTCTCCAACACCACGTTCAAAAGCATCAATTCTTCGGTGCTCAGCTTTTTTTATAGTCCAACTCTCAAATCCATGCATGAATACTGGAAAAACCATATCTTTTACTAGACGGACCTTTGTTGGTAATGTCTCTCCTTTATAGTAATCTGTCTAGGCTGGTCATAGCTTTTCTTCCAAAGAGCAAGTGTTTTTTAATTTCATGGCTGCAGTCACCATTTGTAGTGATTTTCAAGCCCCCCAAAATAAAGCCTCTCAGTGTTTCCATTGTTTCCCTACCAATATGCCATGAAGTGATGGAACCAGATGCCATGATCTTAGTTTTCTGAATGTTGAGTTTTAAGCCAACTTTTTCACTCTCATCTTTCACTTTCAAGAGGCTCTTTAGTTCTTCTTCACTTTCTACCATAAGAGTAGTGTCATCTGCATATCTGAGGTTATTCGTATTTCTCCTGGCAATCCTGATTCCAGCTTATGCTTGATCTAGCCCAGTGTTTCTCATGATGTACTCTGCATATAAATTAAATAAGCAGGGTGACAATATGCAGCCTTGATGTACTCCTTTTCCTATTTGGAACCAGTCTGTTGTTCCATGTCCAGTTCTAACCGCTGCTTCCTGACCTGCATACAGGTTTCTCAAGAGGCAGGTCAGGTGGTCTGGTATTCCCATCTCTTTCAGAATTTTCCACAGTTTATTGTGATTCACACAGTCCAAGGCTTTGGCATAGTCAATAAAGCAGAAATAGATGTTTTTCTGGAACTCTCTTGCTTTTTTGATGATCCTTCGGATGTTGGCAATTTGATCTCTGGTTCCTCTGCCTTCTCTAAATTTAGCTTGAACATCTGGAAGTTCTTGATTCACACACTGTTGAAGCCTGGGTTGGAGAATTTTGAGCATTACTTACTAGCATGTGAGATGAGTGCAATTGTGCAGTAGTCTAAACATTCTTTGGCATTGCCTTTCTTAGGGATTGGAATGAAAACTGACGTTTTCCAGTCCTGTGGCCACTGCTGAGTTTTCCAAATTTGCTGGCATATTGAGTGCAGCACTTTGACAGCAGCATCTTTTAGGATTTGAAACAGCTGACATGGAATTTCATCATCTCCATTAGCTTTGTTCGCACAAGGCATCCTAAGGCACACTTGACTTCGCACTCCAGGATGTCTGGATCTAGTTGAGTGATCACACCATTGTGGTTATCTCAGTCATGAAGATCTTTTTTGTACACTTCTTCTGTGTATTCTTGCCACCTCTTCTTAATATCTTCTGCTAGATCCATACCATTTCAGTGCTTTATTGTACCCATTTTTGCATGAAATGTTCACTTGGTATTTCGAATTTTCTTGAAGATATCTCTAGTCTTTCCCTATTGTTTTCCTCTATTGCTTTGCATTGATCACTGAGGAAAGCTTTCTTATCTCTCCTTGCTAATCTTTGGAATTCTGCATTCAAGTAGGTATATCTTCCCTTTTCTCCTTTGCCTTTAGCTTCTCTTCTTTTTTCAGCTATTTGTAAGGCTTCCTCAGACAGCTATTTTGCCTTTTTGCATTTCTTTTTCTTGGGGATGATCTTGATCACTGCCTCTGTCCATAGTTCTCCAGGCACTCTATCAGATCTAATTCCTTGAATATATTTGCCACTTCTACTGTATAAGCATGTACCTTGGTATTCCACATTTGGGAAGTTTTGCTTCAAATATTTTCTTTAAAACTCCAGTTATTCAGGTCAATGAGTGGGATTTTATTTTATTGTCTACTGGTGCTAGTGAGGCTTAAATGGAAGTTTAATCACCTCTTTCAGTCTGTATCAGTATTGCTGTGCTGAAGGTGGCATGGGGAGGGGTTTGGGGGAGTTCACATCAGAAATATGATTGGCTCATTGTTGCCAGTCTCTAATAATTAGAGACAAAAATCTGCAACTGTTTATCTCCATGATATGATTCAAGTAATAGACAAGCTGAATTTATTAGCCGATCATGACTAGAATGATTCTGTTTTTGGCATGTGTATTCAAACTGTATTAAGTACAAGATTCTTAAGTTGGGAAAAGAGACCTGAGACTTCAACCACTACTCATTTATTTATTTTTTTTTGTTATTTTATTTTATTATTTTTTTTAATTTTAACTTTAGTTTACTTTACAATACTGTATTGGTTTTGCCAAATATTGACATGAATTCACCACAAGCGTACATGCGTTCCCAAACATGAATCCCCTCCCACCTCCCACCCCATAACATTTCTCTGGGTCCTCTCCATGCACCAGCCCCAAGCATCCTGCATCCTGCATCAGACATAGACTGGCGATTTGTTTCTTACATGATAGTATACATGTTTCAATGCCATTTTCCCATCTCATTCCACCCTCTCCCTCCCTCTCTCTCCCAGAGTCCAAAAGTTCACTCTATAGATCTGAGTCTCTTTTGTTGTCTCGCATACAGGGTCATCATCACCATCTTTCTAAATTCCATATATATGCGTTAGTATACGGTATTGGTGTTTTTCTTTCTGGCTTACTTCACTCTGTATAATCGGCTCCAGTTCCATCCATCTCCTTAGAACTGATTCAAATGTATTTTTTTAATGACTGAGTAATACTCCATTGTGTATATGTACCACTGCTTTCTTATCCATTCATCTGCTGATGGACATCTAGGTTGTTTCCATCTTCTGGCTATTGTAAACAGTGCTGCAATGAACATTGGGGTACATGTGTCTCATTCTATTCTGGTTTCCTCGGTGTGTATGCCCAGCAGTGGGATTGCTGGTTCATAAGGCAGTTCTATTTGCGGTTTTTTAAGGAATCTCCACACTGTTCTCCATAGTGGCTGTACTAGTTTGCATTCCCACCAACAATGTAAAAGGGTTCCCTTTTCTCCACACCCTCTCCAGCATTTATTGCTTGCAGACTTCTGGATCGCAGCCATTCTGACTGGTGTGAAGTGGTACCTCATTGTGGTTTTGATTTGCATTTCTCTGATAATGAGTGATGTTGAGCATCTTTTCATGTGTTTGTTAGCCATCCGTATGTCTTCTTTGGAGAAATGTCTATTTAGGTCTTTGGCCCATTTTTTGAT